>JBBPQU010000847.1:0-13873 GCA_038092655.1 Boletus sensibilis
TTGGTGTACAACATCGCTTGGACTCCCTCGAGGGAAGACTGGTATCGGTGGATGTGCCTCTGCAAGAGGTGCTCGGTTTCTCTGAGCTTCTTGACTTCGTCGTGAAGGTCTGCCAGTGTTTGGACGGCGGAGACATTTTGATGGTAGATCGTTGGGTAGACCAACTGGGGTAAATGTGGTGGTTGCTCCTAAATATATGCGTGTGTCCTTCAGAAAGGAGGGCAGCATGACACGAATAAACCCTACAGGATGTCTAACCGACGAATACGCCGTTGGAAACGTTCTTGAATGCATGACAGAACAACCAGGGGGGACGTTGTGGTGACGAGAGAGAACCCGCACGCAAGTCAGTCAAGGGAAAACTTAAATACACCGGGTCGCCGCATGTCCTGGCAAACGCAAAAGCCAGCGGCCCCACAGTCGTCCCATGTGTTAAGCCCCCGCACACCCTATATAACATGAGAGGGAGCGAGAGAATGGAGGGGCCCCCAAGGTCCGGTGGATGCCCCTGTTAGTCTCGCATGAGAGACCCCCATAGCCACCAATATCTGCCGCGCGCTAGTCGCGTAGACGCTGTGCGTAGAGTCGGAAATGAAAGCAGCGTCGTGAGTGAGGTTGGATAATCACAGGCAGCGTGGAGAGGGTGTTGACGACCAGTTCTCTCCGTCCTTTGGCTCATGTATGCGCGTTCAACCGGGTGGTGGAAGATGGGTCTACCGGGGTCAGAGCGTGAAGCCGTTGTCCAGGGTACTTCTCGATAAGGTCGATACATCCGATTGCTCTACTTTGAATCATGGAACGAGACAGCGGGGGCGCGGGGACCTGATGAGACCGGCAACGTTGTGAGATGATGTAACTGACTCGGAAATGCAGACCAACATCCGGGGTGGCAAACTTAGGTTTGAAGAGAAGGCCGCATATATGATATATCCCTATCCGGTGTGATCTCGTCCATCACCTGGCAAGTTGAGTTCGAACCTGCGGGGCTGGGCTCTATAATTGCATTGATGCAACCCCGCAATGGCCTGGTGTCAGGGCTCTGGGTTGTAGCATAAGCGTGGAAAGAAGAGAAAAGGTCCAGGTTCAGGACCGCGTTGATCAGCGTGGGATTTGGAGCGGAAATGTTGATGGGTTGGCCGTAAATCAGAGGATAGATCAGGCTTAGTTAGCGTGCTGGATCATGGATGTCAGTGAACAGAAGGCGGGAGATTTGGTGAGCGTGTGAAAAGACCAATTGGCGCGGACCCTTAATGTGAGGTGTGTTTGAGTCAGAGTGCCGAATAGCGTTGCGAAAGGCTTCGACAATGTGAAGGCAAAGAAAAGATAGATTCTCGAAGGAGATGTGGAATGGGCTGGATACGGAGGACCCCAGATGGAAGCGCTGAGTGCGAAGATAATACTGTGCGTTGCAACATGGAGACGCTCAGGCCAGGGTGCGTAGAACTCGTGAATAAGGCACGTCAATATTGAATTGCACATACCCGACACGTAAACGCTGCGTCAGCAGTGAGTAGACCGAAATAGGACAGTGAATGTAATTGATGCGTTGGTCTGTGGAAGCGATGTTTGATGTATCGTCAACCAACGAACTCCAAGCCAAGCTCAAGAGTGCTAGAGCATTTAAGATAGGAATAAAGATCGGTACCTAGCAGGTTGCGTGTGGAAAAAGAAGCGGCGTAGGAGGGACCAGGGTTTGCCAGTAAGATGCTGTATGTATGCGGGTGATCTCGACTCCTGGTTCAAAAAATAATGTAGACTACGAGTGCAAATGTGAGAATGAGGAGCGGCGTTGAACACCTGGGAAGAGGAGAGGCAAATACCAGGGAGTTGTGAACCCCGCTCAACTTGGACCTGCTTGACGATATTTTGTAGCGCATCTCCGTCGAGAACAATTGGATCCGTTGCTGTTGAGCAAGTGGATGACTTTCCATCTCTTCGAGAATCACGATATCTGTCGATAGTTGCCCCTTCAAGTCTTGTGTATACGCGATAACGTAGTTAACGTTTACCTTGGGAATCCGCAACCCGGTATCAATAGTATAAGACGCCCGGACAGCAAAGCTCGCAGACTTGTGACTGCGCGAGAACTCGCCGAAGTAGTTTTGAAAGATGAGGAATAAGCGCACGTTGGGGATATTTATGCGGCTCGACTTTTCAGGATATTAGACGGCGCAGGGGACACGTTGTAACCATACCACCTGAGCTTCTTTGCCTCGCGGATGAGGTTCTCGACGATATATGCTATCTGTGGTCAGAGCATGGTTGTGGATAGGGAAGGAACCCGTTGGCCACAAGGAACTAATTCATGGTGATCAGTTCATTCAAACAGCGTGCCCGCAAGGATGACCGAATCTCGACTCTGACGAGATAGGCTCTGAATCACCCAGCCAATCTCGGCCGGCAACTAAGTCTGTTCCCAGGCTATCAGATCGTTCCGCCCCTATGATGTTGAATGACATCATAGACCTCCTTGACACGCGCAGTGACCTTTTTCTCCTCATTACCACCATGTCGTTCTCATCCAGCCAGCTACTCGAACTCCTCGTCTTGCTCTGCACCGTAGAGCACTTTCGTTATGGCATCTCCAAAGTCGGAACTGCCTCTGCCCTTGCCGAATCAAAAAGTGGCCCCGTGCGGCCCAACTCTATGCCCACCCGTCTCTACGCCCTCATCACCCCGTTCCAAGCGTTTACTTATTTCCTTATCCCCATGGTCTACAGCTTCGCCATCGTGAATGCTCGATTTCAGCAGCCACCGTGGATGAATGCGCTCGCATTGCCAGAGGTGGTGTTTGGGGTAACTGTAGACGGGATGTGGAGGAATGCGGTGAGGGTGCTTGCGTGTGTGGCGACCGTCGCCTTGCAGCGTCTCTCGGACGATGCGTTTGAGCATCTTGGTGACCAGTTTCATCTCATCGGGGTACGCGCTCTCTCTATCTCTATTTACTCTGTCAAGGTGCTCAGGTCTGATCGATCTTGGCCGGGGGATGATGTCAGCGTCGCGAGAAACCGAGGGTCGTCCAGACAGGTCCGTACGCCTGGGTTCGTCATCCTCTCTACACGTACGCCGCCATCCCTTTGCTATCGTCCGATAACATCCCGACTGACACGACGTAGCTTGTGGCTGGTACAAGAAGTCCTCTGGTCTCTCATGTTCTGGTCCTACGCACCCCTGTTCGCACTCGTCGCCACCGCAGCTTCATTCGCGGTCAAGATCCCCATCGAGGTACTCCCAATCCATGAACTTCGATGTGTACTCATGGATGTTTGTGTCACAGGAGGAGGCTATTCAGCAAGACGAAGCGATGAGGGAAGAGTATCGCGCATATATGCAAAAGGTGCCTTCGAAACTCGTACCGCACGTTTGGTAAATTGGTGATTGGTTTTGCTGTATATATGCTTGTGGGCTGCGAGATTTGAATGTAATGTAACGTATATTGAATACAAAGTACTCGGTGGTTGGGAAACCGGAAATATATCGCCGAGCTTACCTATTGAGTACCACGTAGGTAGTCAGTACTAGTGTAGGTAGCTCTATAGTAATGGTACTCAACTCAGATATGGTACTCCTCTGAGTGGTTTGGAACCGGCTGGGGTGCCACAGGATGAGTAAGTGATGCCTACTACCTCTCACCGTTCGAATATCCAACAATATTTGTGATTTGCTGAAAAGCTCCGTTGTCGAAGTAGAGTTAATTTGCGTCGGGTGGGGGAGTTCCGAGTGATCAGGACGCACGTCTGATCGAGTGCCCTATGAGCACTCTTGAATTTCATCAGTATCAATAATGAAACGAATGATGAAGTAGTCCGGTCACTCCGACGACGTGGACACGACGGCTTGACCTCATCTGAGATCTCCTTCATTTCACTCGGAACCGACTCTCGCCTTCATCGACTCTCGCTCTTCTTTGCCATCATGGTTCGTGGGCTGCAAAGTGATCTGGTAACACACGATGACTTGGTTAGTGTGGTGAAAGGGTCTCAGGTCCGCCGTACTTCAACCACCGATTCCAACACGCGGGGATCATAACAAACTCTTTGGTTTTTCTGGCCTCTCGAACTTTACGCGGCAAGGTGATGTGCTGCCCGAGTCCTGTAGAGGCACTAGGAAGGGTTCCCCGCTGGAATACCGCCATGGAAGACAAAGAGAGACGAGCTGAAAGTGCGGTGGAACCTCACCTGAAGAATGTTGAAACCGCATCTCTGCTGTGGGAAAGATCTGCAGCCCTTCTAGAAGTACTTTGCCCGCGGTATTCCATGATGCGCTGGTGGAAGGTAACGATGACAACAATAGATCCAGTCGGATAATTGATAACTTTCGTTTCGACAAGGAACCTCACCTAAAAGGGGGTTATCGGCTCTGTGTTCCTCGTAAGTCATTGTCAGTGAGTCATTGTCACATTTACTATCCCTGGCACACTATTTTACTATAGGCTATCTGCAAAACCCCAGTAACGGCATCTCCTTCGTTTCACTCGAAACCGACTCTCGCCCTTCTTTGCCATGGTTCATGGCTGCAAATGATCTGGTAATAAACGACGACTCAGTTAATGTGATAAAAGGTCTCAAAAGGTGCAAGCTTGCTGAGGATTTGGAGGACAGAGTCTCATCACCCTCACAGTAAGTACTGAGCATCACTCGATCACGAGTACTTATCATTGACTTCTTCTAGATCAAAAACACGTGTATGATACGTATATACCCGTGGGCAACTCGACACCGCGGGTTGACCCTCCACACCCGCGGTTTATACCGTACCATACCGTCATGGGTACGGTGTTTCTTGGCCGACCCCTGTGTGACCCGTGCTATATCCTACGTGTAGCATGCGGGTCCGTTCGCCGCACTTCAAGCACCGATTCCAACAATATTTAACCCTCCAACAATATTTGACATCAAAGTCACCCACCCTCTTTCTCCTCATCCCCGTCATGCCGTTCTCGTTCAGCCAGCTACTCGAACTCTTCGTCTTTCTGTGCACCGCAAAGCACCTTCGTGATGGCAGCTCCCAATTCAGGAAGGCCTCTGCCCTTGCCGAATCAAAAAGCGGTCCCGTCCGGCCCGACACCATGCCCACTCGTCGCTGGGCAACCCTCCTCGCCCTGCTCCAAGCACTCATTTATCTCCTCGTCCCCGCGGTCTACAGCTTGGCCATCGTGACTGCTCGATTTCAGCGGCCACTGTGGATGAACGCGCTCGCGTTGCCAGAGGTGGTGTTTGGGGTAAACGTGGACGGGACGGGGAGGAATACGATGAGGGTGCTCGCGTGTGTGGCGGGCGTCGCCATGCGGCGTTTCTCGAAGGATGCGTTTGAGCATCTTGGTGACCAATATCATCCCATCGGGGTAAGTACGCACGAGCTTTATCTCTATTTAGTCTGTCAAGGTGCTCGGGTCTGACTGGGGCGTGATGTCAGCGTCGCGAGAAACCGCGGGTCGTCCAGACGGGTCCGTACGCCTGGGTCCGTCATCCTCTCTACACGTACGCTTCCATCCTCTTGCTATCGTCCGATAACGTCCCGACTGACACGACGTAGCTTGTGGCTGGTACAAGGAGTCCTCTGGTCCCTGATGTTCTGGTCCTACGCACCCTTGTTCGCACTGGTCGCCACCGCAGCCGTACTCGCGATCAAGATCCCCATCGAGGTATTCCCCTATCCATGAACTTGGTGATGTGTACTCATGGGTGTTTGTATGACAGGAGGAAGCTATTCAGCGAGACGAAGCGATGAGAGAGGAGTATCGCGCATACATGCAAAAGGTGCCTTCGAAACTCGTACCGTACATTTGGTAAATTGGTGATTGGTTTTGCTCTACATATGCTTGCGCGGGGTTTGAATGTGACGTGGTGTTGAGCACCAACTAACTATACGGGATGAGTAAGTATCCAACAATATTTGGGATTTGGTGAAGAGCTCCATTGTCGAAATACCGGAGATGGGTTGCGTCGGGTGGGCATCACCCAAGTCAAGACGCACGTCTGATCAAGTGTCCAATGAGCACTCTTGAATTCTACCCTTGTCTACTAATTGTACCGTAATGTGGGTATGTTTTTTTCGTCGACGACAACAAATACGCAAATCACCGATACGGATTATAGCGATAGCACGAAAAAGTGGAGAGAAAAGAAAACCTCTACGTGTAGATTATCTGCTCTATCAATAAGTGGGCAGTGAGAGGAGAACGAGCACCGACGACCCAAGGAGAGAGAGAGAGTCTGTGTGAGAGTGAAAGGGGAAAGTTGAGCCAGGGTCTTGAAGGGCGAACATGACACAAGGGTTTTGAGGGAGGGTTTACGATCCAGGCATGAGCTCTTTCAACTTGTCCACGTGGAACTCCCGACGTCGCACCAAATCCACATGCGTCATCGTCGTTCTCAACTCGAGCTCGATCTAATCGCCCAATCATTGCCGCATCAGCGACCGACGACGCGTCACACCAAACAAAACAAAAAAAAAAACAAGGGGTACGAAAAGAAAAAAACCCACCTGCAAAAGCTTGTCCGGCTGCCACATCCGCGTCGGCAAATTCTCCAACGCGACATAGACCGCCGGGATCGACTCGCACTGGACCAGTTCTTGTTCGTTGCCTTTCAAGATCCCGAGTGCGATCCGGAAGAGGACGTCTAACCCGTCCACGAGAAAGACATCCCAGACTCGAAAGAGCGTCTGTGTGTGGTGCGTCGTCCGCATGAGCAATACGTGTATGGTATGGGGCATGTAGGGGCATGTGACGTACCTCGACCGGGAGACAATCCGTAAACAGGGACAAGAACCATGAAAAACAAATCGCGGCGAGGTCCACACCCAGATCGACCAGATGTGTATGCAACCTCGGAAGCATCTCCTGCACGTAGTCCAACAACACCAGCGGACACGCACGTGAAGGGAGAAGCGACGGAGAAAAAAAGTCGTCGGGGAGGATTCGCTCGATGATGGCGGAGAGGACCCAAAAGGCTTCTTCTTCGTCGGCGTGGACCAAGAGGAGGGTCGAGGTGACGAGGTTCATGCCTTGACAGTAACCCACGCCTGGGTTGCGCCTGCGTCGAGGAGATCGAGGAACAGTGCGAGTGAGAGTGGGCGTGAGCAAGGCACCGCCAATGACGACGCGTGCTTACCGACTATACGCCGTCAACACCCGACGAAGCTTCACCACCCCCGCCCCATCCCCCCCAAAGAAAATATTCAACGGCATCGTCCGCCCGACGTCCTTTTCGATCTCGTTCCGCACCAACGCATGCCCCGCGTCCTCGTTCGCCTGCACCAACAAATCCCCAAACAAACCCGGCTCGCGCATCTCGAGTCCCCCGCTGCATTCGAGCCAGAGTTTGGACCGGTAGACGAGGGGGATGCTCCCGCGAATCAGCTTGTCGAATTGGGTGCGTTCGTCGCGGTTGGAGGAGAGACCGAGTTGGGCGAAGCCGATCAGGCCCTCTGTATGCGTGAGCTCTTCCTCTTCATCCGTCGTTCCGAGCCCAAGGAGTGCCGCGGCGCCACCGATGGACGACGACGTCGTTGCTGTGGGCAACGCCAACTTGGCGCCTACCTTGACTCGACTACGTTGCTTGACAAAGGCGTCCCAGTCTTTCCGCGTCGCCGTCTGTTGTTGGTCATGAATCTTGGTAAGGTCCTCCAATAAAAGCCGGATCGTGTTGGCGCAGACGTGGCGTGGTGTGTTCGCAGTGACGGCAAGCACAGAGGTAGGACCTAGTGAGGACCCATCAAGCGGAGAGATCAAGGTGGACCGACGGTGTTTGCTGCGAGAAGGTCCCGGAGATGAACCACGCGATTTCTGTGACGACTGTCCACTGTTCTCTGCAGGTGGCGACGACGACACCATAGACTTGCCACTCGCCCCGTCCGGCGTACCGACACTAGGCAACGAACCCCGCCCATCACATCCACAGGGTCCCTTGGTCACATGGACAACGCTCTTGTGCACGTCCGCTTCCTCGTCCGACCACGAATTGCTCTCCTTTCGATCGGCAATCTTAACCCCAGTGAGACAAGCAGGCGCCGTACTCCCACATTCCTTGGCCCTCGTGAGCAACAACACGTCATATTGCGACACATCGTAAATGAACCCATATCGATCCGTGAGTGGCTGCTTGCTCTCATCGTCATGATAGACGCTAAATCGCGACGCCGCGTTCGGAAGCGGAATCGTGAAACGAAAGTCGGGCGCTGTCAGAGGGGTGTATTCACGCGAGAGATAATGTGTTGGGGGTTTGGACATTGCTGGGATGATCGACTCTAGCGGGACCGAACCGGGTTTGTTGACGACAGGCTGGGGAGGGATTGCGTTGGCGTCTACGTTGGGCTTCGGAATGCCTTCATGTCCAGCCGTCAGTTTTCTCTGCGGTTGTGGCATCAACGCATTGAGGATGGGCGTCGTCAGAGAAGCCGTGATAAGCCCCGTCCGCGATTGCGACTTGCGCACGACCGGGCCCCGGGCATTCAACGCGCGCGACAAGGACTCGGTGGCAGCCCCTTCGACTGGACTCAGTGTTGCCCTGGCAATGACTTGATGACCCCCCTCCACCCGCCCTTCTTTCCGCTCCCTTCGTTCCCTCGGTTTAGGCGGTTCACGAAAGAGAATGTGTTCGTCGCGCGCTATTTGGACGAGGTCGAGGGCAAGTCGACGGACAAGCGGACCGGCGTCACGGCCTTGGTCGACGAGGATACTGCCGGGGTCAGACGTCATGACGCGTGTTGCGTGCGCGATGGCTCGTAACGAAGCACCCTGAGGAAGACGCTTGTCATCCACGAACGACGGGGACTGCATCGTGGATGTTTCCGTTCTCGGCTCAGATACGTCCGGCGAGGTCGCCAGCTGAGGTGCTGACGGGGCCGGTAACGGTAATGTGCTCGCGAGAATTGGCGACGACGCCACAGATGGGGGTAGTCCATCTTGTGCGGGCGGCGCCAACGACGGACTCGGCACTGCCTTGACCCCTTTGCGCTGTTTGGCAGGGCCTGAGGCGGACGTGGGGGGGTTCAAGATCGAAATGCCGAGCGTCTCAAAGACGCTTTTAGTGTTCTTGCGACGTGCGGCACGTTGAGAACCACCTGGAACGGCTTCGGGATTGGAGTGGGGGGATGTATCACGTGAGGATTCTTTGCTGGTCGCTTCTTCTTTGATGACAAAGGTGGACAGCCCGCGGGGATGTTTGGACTTGCCTCTGTGTAGCCAAGTTCCCACCCATTCGCCGATGGAGGCTCTATCTTGTCGGGGGAGATGCGCATGGGTATCGTGGATATGATCAATGGAAGCATCGCTATGTGGTGGCGCCGGTGCTTCTTTGACGGCCGCCGTGACCGATGGCGCATCATTGGTGGTGAGATTCCCAAGCTGTGATTCGGCACGGGCCGTATGGTTCGAAGATGGCAGGAATGTCGATGTCGATGACGTGACGCTCTCGCCCACCGGTACGTTCTGACCGAGCGGCACCCGGTCCTCGAGCGCTTCCGTGAGGGATGTCTTCAAGGACTACAGGTAAAACAACGTTAACGACATCCAGGTTAGCCAGATCAGTGAAAGACGTCGCACGCACCGAAAGACTCCCCTGACGCTCGACGCGATGTCGACATTCATCGTCGTCCGGAAAGATGGACATTATAACGCGTCGAGCAATCTCTTGCTCCGAAGGCAAAAGCTCCTGCAACAACGTCTCCGCTCGTTGCCTCTCAGCCATTTGCTTCTCCTCCAACAATTTCCGACTTTCCTCGAGTTCCAGTCGGGCACGTGATAAATTGTGGAGGGCAGACGACAGGCTGCGGAGGGTGGTATGGTAGGGATGGGGGTCGGCGTCGGAGGGTGACTCGACGGTGCTCAGTCGCGCGATCGCAGACTGGATCGCCTCGTCCGAGTACTCGTGCCATTTGTGTGCGAGGACCTGTGCCGCGACGGGCGAGAGCACCTCGAAGCTCCGTCGTATTTGCGCTGTAGGTGCTGTCGGACTGGGTGGGATGAGGTAGTTGGTATCGTAGGGGGGTGCGACGACGAAACGGGGCGGCTGCGTCGGGGCAAGCCGTGGGGATCTCTGCAAGTGAGCCGAGAGGGACGCGGTGGAAGGTCTCTGATGGAGGGTCTGATCGCTACTCAACGAATCCCGCCGCTCTGATTTCCCGAAGCCACGTACGCTGCCGTCCCAGTTTGGTGGGTGGTGGTGGCTACCGTTGCCAGTGTGCGTGTTTGCGCCGGTGCCGGTGCCTGTGTTGGGGTGGGCGGAGGCGGGTCCGATGGAGGCGCCGTCGGGGCCCAACTTGTCGAGCTGGGCTCTGAGCGTAAAATAGGTGTTTTGTGGTTTCGATGTAGATGCATTCTCCGTGCTGGCACCGTCCTGGGTGGGTGCACGCGGTCGACGACCTCTTGACGTTGGGGGGACTTCGTCTGGGGAGAGCGGGTGTAGATGGACCGGCGTCGAGGCTTGCAGCGACGGTGAAGCCATGACACTGTGTTGATTGCGTTTCTTTTACACTCCAACGACCATGTTCAGATCGAAGACTTGATTGTGCACTTCAAGTCGGAACAAGGAAGACCGTGTGAGCACACTGCTCTATCGAGACGGTCCATTTCTTGTTCTTCACCGCGATGGGCTGGTTCAGTACTTCGAAACCAGACGTCTCTGCCGTCTCTAAAGAGGACAGGAAGCAATGCTGGGAAAATAGAGACGTCTACTTTGCCTGTCTCGACCGCGCTGGCGTTCTCGAAGCTGGGAAGGAGGGGAACGCATGTGCAAAAGAAAAGTCGCGGTACGAAACCAGTTGTGCCAAAAGCTGGGCAAGTCGCTCTCCTCTCGAATGCTTCTTCGTGCGACGTTCTTGACACCGCCGTTTTTCACTGCTCTAGATCGAGTATTTCAATAAACGACGGATCTTGGCTGAACAGCAAAAAGATGTACTGGCGCAGTCCAAGATGCAGGCTCAGGCGGCCAAGCAAAGATGACCCTTTACCTTTGTCGGTTTGCGAACACATAGGCTATTCATGTGTTGGTAGCATCACCCATTCTATTCAGACACATCACGCTCAACGTTTCCATGGAAGAGATAAGGCATGACATTGGGGCGACTAACAACGGGGTGCTACAGGATCCATGTGCGTATTCGGATGCCATCAAGAGCCTCTTTTGATCGCGTTGATGGCGGACGAATGCTTTCGTGTTTCATTCTTCGGCGCCCGCTCGTCCCCCACAACCTAGCACCCACGCCATCCCCACGCGCAGTACATGACGTTTTCGGTATGCCGTTGCGCCTATGCCATTTATCACCCGCTACATATCAAGTGCGTCATTGATAACACCCGCTCGGTCAGTTTATTTAAACACCTGTGACCTATCGGCGTCCGACAGCTCCCTTTTATGTGGCCTTGGCGTCTTGCTTCAATGATGAGCTGGCTGTGTGTTCACATGTTTCGACTTCGATATCTATCTCATGCTAGCCCCATCAAGACATGGGCTGGCGCCGTTCTCTTGCACAACACGCGGTCTCGTATCGCCACGGACCGACGCACACACAGCGATATGCACGATGGAACAGCATCGATCGACACGCCGTGACTTTGTAGGACGTCTATCCCGACACTAACTCAGCCACGATGATACTGAACAAGGTATGTCGGATTTTTTATAAGATTTTTTTTCTGCCTGTTGTTCGTGTGAGGGTAATTGGCGGGCTTCGTTCCAAAGACGGATATGGTGTATCATACGACTCTTGAATATCCCTATGCCTTTTCGCCCATGGGAAATGAGAGCTCGTCTTTGCATAAGCGCGAGCTAAATTGGGTATTTCCTGTGCTCATTTTCTGACTTTTCTCCCTCGATGATCGCAAGTATGTAAGTTCCGGACCTTGGCAAGTCGACGTACCCGTTTTGCGTGTGTGGAAAGCCATCGGAGGAGATGAAACGATCGCCAACAGACCCCGGCGTTGGGTGGACTCCCTCGACGCACTGGCCGTTGAACGCTATGGGAGGCGGTGGTCCCCCCGCGGAGTCATTGCACGTTCTCATGACGGTCCTTGGACGGTCCTACATCTTCGGGACACGGTAGGCGGAGTTTTCTTCGACGCCCGCGAATTCTTCTCATTGTATTTATTTGATGCAAACTAAAGATGACCATCCACCATCATGATTTCAAATCATGCATGATCTAGGTTCGCTTGAGTGCGATCGGTTGGGGAGCTCGATCATATCTTTTATCTAGATGCGCTGCCATTGGACTCGAATTGAGTTACTGTCAGCACTGCAGTGTCACTGCCCCTTGGTAAGGCTCAGATGTTTTACTTTTGGCTATCCAGGCTTCTTAAAGCTTCCGCGTCTGAACAGGACCGTCCCGATAACTGGATATCCTCACGACCCCTGCTGAGATAGAAATTGCCAGGGATACATATAGCACAAAACCCCATCGAAATATCCGCCTGTTCGTCGGCTCTCACCACCAGGTCGAGTTGCTCTCCACTGTTGCTTTGTTGGCACGTTCAACCTGGTCACTCGTACGCCCGGTCGATGTCTTGGTTAAAGGCAAAAGATTGGGCGACCGGCGTGGAGTATTCGAGTTTGTTCCATTCGGGACTTCGGGCCATTTCACGAAGGCCATGTGCCCGTCGTGCTCGGACGTATTCGTCGAGTTCGCCCTCACGAGAAAAGAGTTCGAGTGGGGGAACGTCTTCGATAGCGCCTCTGTCATCTCGCTTGCTCAAGCGCAGTACGACACGGACACGTCATCCAAGTCCGCCCATGACCATCTCGACAGATTCGAGTCCGACAACTCCGCCACGCCGCCTACCCAAAGTCACGCGCCCGCGACCATCGTCCATGTTCGTGCGACCGACGACGGAAATGGCGGATGCGTGGTCATCCGGAGGGGGTTTCTTCGAGATTGGGGAATACCCGAAATTCCCGTAAGTCCCTGGATCATTGAAACGTGCCAACTCGCTTATGCTCTGGGACAGCGAAGAGGAGATTCGTCGTGTGGGGTATCTCATGCCACCGATTGAGATAGATACGGTTCGCTCCCTGGCAGGATCGCGGTCGTTTTTTGTGAATCTGGGAGAGATGGATCTTCCACCGACAGGGGAGGAGTCGTTCCTCTTGTTGTCGAGTGACCCAGATGGATTCCTGCAGCATCCCATTCCACGGCGTGAACGCCCTACGACGCCGCTCCCAGTGTCGTGCCAGTCGTCCTTGCATCACCACACGCGCGAGACGAGACGGGAAAGGGGGGACTGTGCGTGGATGCTGGAGGAGTCCAGTCCAGAGCGGAAGGCGTATGAGCTCGAGGGCGAGGACGGGGAGACGGGGCTGGACAATGTTAATGAACGCTCGGACGTTGCAGACTGGCGACAGTTTCATGTCGATTGGCTTCAGACCATACGCTGAGGTGTTACTATGAGTGTATTACATAATCCTATTACTACTGCTTTGTCGCGTTCCATCCACCGCATTGTCTGCGCACAGATCAGACTCGATTCTGGCGTCAGTGATCTTCATCGACGGCGACGGCGACGACAAAGAAAATAACGACAATGCCTGCCAAGTACTCGCACGTCAAGAAGAGACCCACTGCGGGACACAAGAGGAAGTCGGCCAGCGCCAGCTCGACTAGCGTCGCCGGGTCGAGAGACCACGCCAAGGACCACCACAATCATAACCACAAGCGTATGCCCACCCACATCGACCGTGGCATCTCCAGCGCTATGACTGCCGTCTCCCAACTCGAGCGTGCCATCGCACGTATATTCATCCTCCGTTTCGAACAGGACATTTCCCGTCTCTTCTCTACCCACCTCTACTGCGTCGCCCTCATACATCTCCCTACCTTCGTCATGCGCTGTATCACCGTGGGCGGTCCAGGTTGGGTCGCCCACAACTCGGACTGC
>JBBPQU010000848.1:0-13845 GCA_038092655.1 Boletus sensibilis
CAGTTGGATTGTTGGCAGTGGAGTAGGTGGACGTGGTGCTGTAGGTGCGGATTTGGAAGCCTCCCGGATTTCCAGAGAAACAATATCTTCCACTACTGTCGTGGTTCGCTGATCCAAGTGTGCAGCAGGTTGAGGAGGTACAGTAACTCTGTCGAAGCGGACTCTCTTTCCACGTTGTCCATCCTTGAATGCTCTATCCGCTTGAAAGTTAGCTAATGCCTGAGCAATGTAAGGCTGAAATTCCGGATCAGCATAGTACGGAGAAATGGAAGCTTCCTTTTCATCCAACACAGTCCAAAAGGCGGATGGTTCAATGTCCAAAACTGCATCAGTTTCTGGAAAGGAAAGCGATAGAATTCCTGCAGTCAGATGTGGTGGAGGGTCTCAGTTATGGTTAGAGGTTGCTGCAGGAGCAGTGGACTTATCCATGTTTACCCGATCAATACAGTTCTTGAGGGTCTTACCACCTGGAACACAGGGAATCAAAGATCCATCCAGCATATAAAGCTTTCCGTCTACTCCACAGACAATCTGTCCAGTTTGAAGATACTGTAGGGCTTCTGTACAAGTCCGAAGGAAGTGTCCCAATTCTCCGCAAAATGCGCAGCCATTCTGTTGTGGGGCAAATTGCTGAGTCCTAAAGTTGTATTTGGGCTTAATGGAAGGCACTGCAGATGGTTGTGCCATGGCTGGAGCTGGCTGGTGGTATGGTGGAGTTGTAACTGGACTAGCTGCGGCAATGGATGCCCTTAGTGCTGATCCTGTCAAGAGAAATTTAGCAGCCGCGATACAGTCTTCCATCAGATATGGATCATCTGGATGAAGTTCTGACCTAACAATGGAAAGCTGAAGTCAGATCCGGTCACCAATATCCTTCGGAAAGCCTTCAAGGAAGAATGCATCCCGTTCGGTTTCCGCAAGTTTTCGTGTAGAGATTAGAAGTGAAGCGACTTTGATGAACTTCCTTCGATAATCTCCGAGGTCTTCCTGACTCCTCATGCTTTTTGCACGGTAATTCTGTACCAAATACTGAAGGTCAGCACGACAATAATGATCATCACCTTCACATTCCGGATATAATTCCTTGACTTCTGCAATAAATAAATCCCAGTCCGGAACATCAGAGTACACTTGAGGTAAGGTTTCCCAAACCTCAGCCTCGTCGAGGTCCGCATATCGTATTGCGGCCTTGATCTTTTCCTCGTCGGATAGACTGGCCGAGTTTCTGAGAAAGTCGATATCTTCTAAATAGTGCGGAAGCTGTGCCGGAACTTTCCCGTCAAATTTTGGAGCATTTTGTGTCCCACATAGGGGCATCTGGACCGGATTAACCATTGATCGCTTCGGGTTTGATGGACTTTGTAGCGGATTGGCGGAAAGGCTGGACGATGAACCAAATAAGGATGTTAAGGACGGAGAAGAAGACAATGTGGAAGAGGCCACAAGTAACGAAGAGGGAAAGGGAGTTAAAGGCGATGGAGGAGAATGCGACACAGATCTATTATGAGCAGTTTGACAGGGAGTAGAATGTGCAAAGGCACCAGGTATGATAGGAGATGTCAACCTGAAACAATCCGGAAAAATATCGGGTTGCAAAGGTATCAGTGGAGTGTTAAGGAGACATTTGGTTGCTGTTGGTGACGGTAGTTAACGTGGTGACGTGCTCCGATCAGGAACGTCGGATATTACCAGAGTAAAGAAGTCAGAATCTTCGGATAGTTGGAGATCTCGGAATTGGGCAAGTAAAATTTCGATGTTGAGTTGTTGCTGGTTGGGCCTAAGGGTCCTCCTAGTCGACTCTTTTGAATCCCTCGCGGTGGGCTCCAGTTGTAAAGAAAACTCTGAACCTTGATAGGAATAAATCCAATCTGGTCAGTAGCAAAAGAAATTGATGGATGCGATATGTTTGACCCTAAATGGATTCCAGAGAAGAGAAGATGTGCAGAAGGATATAGCTAAAGCTCACCAAACCTTTCCAAGCAAGAAAGAGTATTTCCGGACAGTTTCTGGAATATCGGGTGGAAAATGTGGATGGAAAATGTAGCGGAACGGTGTAGGGAACTCACATTCCCTAGCTTCGTATTCACTGCATTATCACTCCCAGACATTTCCCTTCCATCCATAATATCCTCGACGAGCTATTTGAACCCTTCCGCACTTCCATCCGCCTAATCCAACCTTTTCCGCTCGTCCGGATATCTTATCTGCTTTCTGGAAAGTTCAGATCTATCTATTCCTTTTATAGGTTTCCATGTCTGTTGTCCTGAAGATGTTGTCCATGTTTGCTAAGATCCACTGGTAACTGCTTACCTTCTCAGATATCACTTTCACTTGTTTCCTTAATTTCGGATACTTCGGATTAGCCATATTACAAGTCTGGATATCTTTCCTCTTTACTCTTCTAACTTCGCTTCCCTTACCCTTTTGTTTCATTCTCTTTTATGTTGCTACGGACTTGTTTCGGAGTCAAGTTATACTTAGTTTACCTTGGTAACACTCTGTCTCCTGGTTGTCATGAAGTCTTGGGTGTGCCCAGACTATAAAAGGTTGTATTGAGCCTTTAGAAAATTCATCTTTTGCTCTGTTGCATTGATCAAGAATGTTTCCTAAGTCCTTTGTCACTGTCCGACACCTTCTGCTCGTCCGTCCTACTGTTCTATGCTATTGTGCGTCCATTCTGCTACATTTTCCATCCGCATTTTCCGCCTGATATTCTGGAAACTGTCCGGAAATACTCTTTCTTGCTTGGAAAGGTTTGGTGAGCTTTAGCTATATCCTTCTGCACATCTTCTCTTCTCTGGAATCCATTTAGGGTCAAACATATCACACCCATCAATTTCTTTTGCTACTGACCAGATTGGATTTATTCCTATCAAGGTTCAGAGTGTTCTTTACATCGGGTCAAAGGGGAACAAGGCCAAGGGACAAGTGGATTGCCTTAGCGATGTACCAAATGGACAAGAGGTAAGGGAGGTCTAAGCTAAGGGATCGACTATGGAGGAGTCGCATATTTATAGGTAGAAGTTCAGGGCATGGACCATGTGAAATAAGTACTAAGTATGGAGGTGGAATAATGGTGACACGTCATACAATAAGTGGGAGCCAATGAGAAGATGATGTGTCATTAGTATTACAAATAAAAGAAGATGGCGTCATCATTGTGTGATGACTGCGGAGTCACGTGTGAAACGGCATTAGCCGACTGGAGAAGTCATGTGTCCAAAGGAAGAAAGAAAGCATATGAGGCGGGAGTTGAACAAGTGACTCGTATGAATACAACGCAAGTGTCACATCCCATATTTCCCAAGTATGAACTCTGGAGTATTTCTCCCTATTCCTTACCTCTGGACTTCTGGACTTGTAGTTATGTTTAATTCTCATCACTCTCCATTCCTACTTACTATATAAGTACTAGTTCCGCTCTGTAGATACTTCCAATCCTGTGTTTCACTTAGGAGCACTGCTCCGGCATACTTACATCTGGCGCACAGCTCCGGTATACTTACATCCGACTCCATTTCACTTACGACCTCCATTACTAATCCATCTCCATACTCTGTATATAAACCTCCTTACGAGCACATGTATTCTCTGGTTTGAATATCAACTTATACACCAACTCCTAACGCTGTCTGAGTCCTCGACTCTCCTCTGAAAACCCTCCGACCAAACTTGAGCCTAACCAGCTCTACTCTGATCCTCTTCTCCAATACTCCATTCCTCTGCCAAATACCGGACAACGGAACTCTAG
This sequence comes from Boletus sensibilis, assembly GCA_038092655.1. NCBI lineage: Eukaryota > Fungi > Basidiomycota > Agaricomycetes > Boletales > Boletaceae > Boletus > Boletus sensibilis. The sequence continues at coordinate 3,752 of JBBPQU010000848.1, forward strand.
TAAGGGCGCACCACATAAGGTGAAGCCAAGCCCGTATCCTTTATTCTTAACTCCGGAGTTTTGGAGTTAGACTGGAGTTGAACAGTCTTAACAGCAAGGTTAAATGGAGAAAAGAAAAGGATACTAGTGAATCGTAACAGGGGCATTGTCCATCTGCCTTTACCAATGAATGGGAGGTTTGGAGGGCTTAGACGAGTTAGGACCATTTTATGGTCAGATGGTATAATTGTGTCTGTTATTTCCCAGTCTGATAGGGTGTGGGTAAGGTGTCATTGTGCGTAGATTCTGTCTAGGCACGAGGTGGAGTGTATACTACTGGTAAAAGTAAAGGCTCTGGTGTCAGGGTGGTCATGTCGTCATGCATCACATGTGTTGAATGATTCTCTGAAGTTTCGTAGTGCTTCAACTGCAGCATAGTCATTGTGGTGGGCTGGGGCTCTATCAAAGAGGTCCTCTGTGATGTTGAAGTCTTCTAGTATTATATTTACGTTCTCTATCCATAGGTCATTCAATTTTTGTCATAGTTCCATCCAGAAGGGAGGGTGTTCCTGTGGGGCATTTGGGGCATAGATGTTCAGTATGTTTAGGGTAGAGTTATCTGACCACTTTATGGAGAGGAGGCTTGCTCACCCTGGTAGTAGTTCGGTAGCTTGTGTTTGGTCTAGGCAGAGTCTTTCCTTGTTTATGACGAAAGTGACGCCCGCAGATGCACCCAGGTTGTTGGGGTTCATAGAGGGGTGGATGGCAATACGCTTGCTGAAAAGCTGGTCTATATCTATCAATTCATGGTGATCTAAGTGTGTCTTTTGGAGGCAGAGGCTACTTATTTGTTTTTGTCACATTAGTCGGTGGATGTCGGTCCATTTGGAGATTTGGTTGTGTGAGGTCGCATTCGACTGGGATCAGCCATTGATGTTGAGGGTGGCGATGAGTACATTTGCTTGTGATTATTTATGGTTTGGTTGTGGGCATTCCATGTTTTGGGTTTCTTGGTTGTTTGTGTCATTGGCTAGTGTGCCTGATGTTGCGCAGGTGACTCCACCTACCATTGCCCCTTGGCTGTCTTCAGGGGGGTCCCCGGTGGCTCTTTGGACCTCCCTTCTGGCCTCAGAGAGGCTTGAACTGTGACCTGGAACTTGACCATGTGAAAATAGAGGTGTTTGAGAAGGTGTGGTGATTGGCTCTACTCACTCCGCAACGCCCAATCACTAAATGGGGGAGGAGGACATTTCCTGGTTTCTCGCAGGAGATTTATGTGAGTGTACGCAGTCAGGGCAACACATATCGCTCACTAACTGTTTCCGAAGCACTTTTCCATAGAGGCGCAGAAGTCCATGGCCTAAATAGGCCACCACTGGGGGTGGGTGCTACCTGCTTTCCTGTCCCGCATACAGTCAGTAAATTTGGGTGGGCAGATAGGGTGTTATAGCGTCAGTGAGGCCTGTCACTGTCGTCAGTTTTCGTCATAGTGTCACTGTTCAGGGCCGTCTATGTGGACTTGCTTTGTACACTATGTTATGGGTTGGGGATATTATTATATGTTGTAGCAGGATGGTATGCTGGGTAGTAGCTGGAGGAGAGTGAGTGATGTTGTAGTTTACGGTGTTTGCTGTGTGTCCACAGATTTCTGTGATTCTGTTACGCTTGGCCCAGGAATGGACAAGCAGAACTCAGTAAAGCAAGGACAAGGGAGTTGACTCAACGACGGAGTCCAATGATGACTTCCACGAGGGACTTCCAAGTGGTGGAATGACCAACTAGTACATGCTAGAAGGCGGAGACTTCCCTAGCAATGGCTAAGGTGGTTGATGAAGGCGAAGATAACAACTCAAGATGAGCCAGGCTTAGAGGAGAGCAAGAGGAGAGGAAGGCAGCAATGTATAAGGTAGACTGAGTAGGTCTAAGCTAGAGTTACATTGATGCGGGGATTTGGTTTATATACAAAGAGAGCCTGAGAAAGTAAAGAATATAAAAGGTATAGACGCATCATCGTAGAAACCCATGGAAGGGTATGGAATAAGAGATGATGTGTCGCAACGCGTAAGCGTAGAAGGTAGCAGAAGGTGGAGGAACAACGCTGACACATCATGTGACTAATCAATGATGAGTAAAAGAAAGATAAAAGAAACACGTTGAGCAGGGCTTGAACAACTGACGCAATAGTTCGTAGACAAGTCAAGAGAAGACATAGTAAAAGAAAAGAGTACGCTCAAGTCGTAACATTACCCCCCTATTAGGCCCTGAATCTCCAATGAAGGTAAGTTCTAAAGACTGTGGTAATCCGCTCTGGGGGATCTGGTGATATTGGCCCATGCCTCCGTGCTGTATGGATTGTCTTCAACAAAGGTATCCTCGTGATCCGGAAACCGGTTGTTGAAGTGAGGGTTAAGAGAATCGTTTGGGGAATGGCTTCGGCAGTGAGGAGTGGAGCGACATGGGGAGCGGCAAGTGGCAGTGGAAGAGCGAGGAGGGGGAACTCGATGAGGAGGAGGTTCACGAGGGGCAGGAGATCCGAGAGAGGCGCATGATGAACTGGATGATTGCAATGAGGATGAAGAGGGGGTTCATGCATGAACATGAGGAGGACCAGGACAACGCCATTGGGGATGACAAGGAGCCCAGACATGGCAGAGAGGGCATTGGTAGAGGTTACATGAGGTACGCACATGTCCGAGATAATGACACATGAAACAAGAATCGTGGTAGTGGGGATGTCTGTGGTAGAGAGCGATTCGTCCAGTTTCTTCAGTGTGCGCGACTTCTGCATGGTCCATAGCAAGGATTTCCTCGGGATCTAAGGCGGAGGATGATGCAGATGGGGTAGATGGGGTTTCAGACAGTCTTTGTCCTAAGGACAACTGCTGCAGGTAGTGATCTATCTCCTCGAAGAATTCAAGGGTATCTAGCTCATGGAACACCACAACAAGGTGTTCAGTGAGATCGCTTTGAATGGATTAGAGTAGGGTAGCATAGAAGGAATTGTCGGCATCGCTGGCATCAAGGCGGGTGGCGATGGCAGAGATACAACCGATCTGAAGATAGGTGGAATAAAGAGTGAAGATGGCGGAATCTGTGTTGCAATGAGTAGAGATGGCTAGTGCCATATGGAGGTTATGAATATGATGGTGGAGGCGTGCCGAGACTTCATGCATTGCATAGTCGGAATGAAGGGTATTAGCATGAGGGGGTACGTTGACAGAAGTCACAGGAGGAGGTAACATAGCGATAGAAACAGGGGGGAGACCAGGCTCCCCAAGAGGCCACAGAGAAGGGCCCCACACAGCATGCTGAGTAGGAGCATCTTCATCAATAATCAGAGTGCCCGGAGGTGTGGGTGGAGTGATGGATGATTCAGTGGAGATGGAGATGGAGGGAGCATTGTTTTCAAAAGACATGGTGGTGGTTTAATGATGAGAAGAGAATGAGGGAAAAACAGACAGATGGAGGTTCTTATATGCCCTCAAGGCGGAGTTGGCATTTTTCAAGTCCCGTTCAGAGACCCAGGAATCTTCTTCAGCGGAATATCCCTTCCATCAGATCAGGAAGGAGCGGTGTCCAGTGGTTCCGCAGTGTTGGATGATTTTTTCTATTTCGTATTCCTCTTCACCGGCGATAAGGTCAGGTGGTGGAGCTGGGAAGTTCCGACTGTGTACATCGTTTTCGTGATAGGGCGATAAGAGGGTGGCGTGGAAGACAGGGTGAATCTTCCAGGTTTTCAGGAGGCAGAGTTGGTAGGTGATAGGGGAGAGAACCTTTGTGATGGTAAAAGGTCCTTTGCATTTCGGAGCAAACTTAGGGTTGATAATTTGCTGTTTGAGGTTTCTGGCCTCGAGCCAGACTTTGTCTCCTAGGACAAAGGGAGAGAATTTTCAGTGAGTACGAGCGGCCATGACTTGTCTGGCAAGCTCGTGGGATGCGAGAGCTTCATCTCGAGCAGCAGAGAGGGATTTTAGGCAGGATTCAATGGTGGAAAGAGTGGAGTCGGAGATTACCGAGGGAAGGGCACGGGGTTCATATCTCATCATGAGATAGAACAGAGATTGATTGGTGATGGAGTGAGGGCGGTGATTGTGGGCAAATTCGGCGTGAGAGATCTTTTCAGCCCAGGAACTGGGTTCATTTCCGCAAAAGATCTGTAGGTAGGTTTCAACTTCCTGGTTGACTCGTTTGGTTTCCCCATTGGATTGGGGATGGTAGGCGGTGGAAAGGGAGAGGTCATAGTTGAGGAGTTTTCCAAGCTCCTTGGAGAAGGCAGAGGTGAATTGTGGACCACGATTGGAGATGACTTTGTCGTAGAGTCCAAATTGGAGGTAAACTTTGTGGAAAAAAAGGGCGGCAATCCCCTTGGTGGTAATAGATTTCTTGGTAGGGCAAAGAATCACCTCCTGGGTAAGCCCATGGTCAACCACGACCAATAGGGAATTGAATCCGGAAGACACGGGTAAATCCGTAATCAGGTCACATGAGACCTGCTGGAAGGGGCGAGAGGCGGAAGATTTGATCAGGGTGAGCAGTGGTACAGTGGGATGGGTATTGGCTTTGTTTTGTTGACAGGTGGTGCAACCTTCAACATACTTGTGGATGTAGGTGGCAAGTCCAGGCCACCAGAATTCAGTGGCAACAAGTTGGCGGGTTTTAAGGTAACCGGGGTGTCCAGCGGTCTTGTGATCGTGGCAACATAGGAGGATAGAGTGATGGAGTTTGTCATCAGCAGGTACATATACTCTGCCCTGGTACGTGAGGATACTGGCATCTAGTTGCCAGTCTGAGAGGCATGAGTGGAATGCAGGAGGGATATCCTCGTTCATGGATTGGAGGGCTTGGAGGACAAGCAGATCTCCAGTGGAGGACAATTGGATGCGATGATGAAGGGCAGCGTCGATGGTGCATATGAATAGTGAAGGAGGAAGAAGGGTGACACCTTCATTGTCGAGATCGGATATGGGGAGTTGATCGGGGCGGCGAGAAAGAGCATTGGGACCGGCAAGGAGTTTGCCAGGTACATGAATCATCTTTAGATCAAAGTCTGAAAGATCTAGCAGCCAATGCGCTTGACGTCGGTTCAGTGCTTGGGGTTTGCGAAAGTAGGTGAGGTTTTTATGGTCTGTGAAGACCTGGACAGGAAAGGAGGAGCCTTGGAGGTAGTGTCACCAGGACTTTAGCACATGGAGGACGGCGAGGAGTTCTCTGTTGTAGATGTCGTAGTTGCATTCAGCGGAGGAGAAGGATTGGAAGAGGTAAGAACAGGGGCGCCATTTTCCATTAGTGTCAGTTTGGAGAAGGATACCTCCAGATGCAAACTTGGAGGCATTGGTGGCGATGGCAAAGGGGGCGGCGAGGTTGGGCATATGGAGAACAGGTTTCGACAGGAAGAGATCCTTGAGGGTATCGAAAGATTTTTGGCAACGAGATGTCCACTGCCATTGGAGATCTTTCTTGGTGAGATTGATGAGGGGTCAGGCGATGTTAGAGTAGTCAGGTATGAATCGTCTGTAGAAGTTAGCGAATCCAAGGAAAGAGCGAACATCTTTGACTTTGGCAGGAGTAGGCCAAGAGGCGATGCTGTCTAACTTGACGGGGTCCATGGCGAGTTGTCCGGGTTTGACGATCATACTGAGGTATTCGACTTCAGTAGTGGCGAAGTTACATTTTTCGAGTTTGAGATGGAGATCGAGTTCCATCATGTGCTGGAGAACACGTTTAGTACATTCCTCGTGAGTTTTCTCATCAGGAGAGAAAATGAAAAGGTCATCCATATAGATGACTAACCATCCTTCAGCAATCATATTGTGGAAGGAGTTGTTCATGAATCTCTGGAATGTGGCAGGTGAGTTACAGAGACCAAAGAACATTACAGTGGGTGACAAAGGCGGCATTCCATTGATGTCTGTCTTTGATTCAGATGTTGTTGTATCCCCATCGGACGTCAAATTTGGTGAAAACTTTCGCGTCTCGGAGTTTGTCAATGAGGTCAGAGATAAGAGGTAGGGGGTAGGCATCACGAATGGTATGTTCATTGACATATCGGTAATCTTGACATGGGTGAAGGTTTCCGTCCTTCTTCTTCACGAAGAAGAAAGGTGATGCTTAGGGAGAGTTCGACAGACGAATCTTTCCAGTGGAGAGATTTTCATCTAGGAAAGACTTGGTGGCGGTTTGTTCATCGGGGGAGAGAGGGTAGATCTTCCTGATTTTGGGGACAAAGGAATCATCGAGGTTAATCTCGTGATCGTAGGGGTGTGATGGGGGTACATGGTCCATAGCTTCTTTCGAGAAGACAGAGGCGATGTCGGAGTATTCGGGAGGAAGGGTGACTTTAGGCTTGGCCTTCTCAGCGGCCATGGCAAGTTCAGTTGCCTGGGTAAGGCAGGCAATGACAGGGGATCCCATAGGGATAAAGCGGTTTTGGCAGCGGATGATCCGGAAGATGCTGCAGTTGAGTTGAGCACGGTCAATGAACTGGTTTTCTTCTTCCCAGTTATTGTATTCGAAGAGTCGAGTGTGGGTGATGGTGTCAACATGGACATGGTGTGGTGGTTTCAGTGGAGGTTTCCAGAAGTGGTTGTCATGTTGCTTGGTATCAGCGACGTGGTCGAGGTAAAGGTCCTTCGACTGGTCAAGGGATTCGTCGAAGGTGAGGGTCCATTTGACCCAGTTGATGGTGGGGTTGACTTCCTTTAGCCAGGGAAGTCCAAGGATGATGTTGTCTCGTCCCAGGAACATAACATGAAAGAGTACCTTTCAGGCAATCCCTTCAATGTTCAGGAACAGAGTGGTGGTGTAATGGATAGTTCCATTCTTGTTGAAAGAGTTGTCCGCGTTTCAGGCACAAACGGGCATGGGAAGTTTCTGGGTTGGAAGGTGGTTCTTCCGGACGAAGTCGTAGTCGATGCAGGAGATATCTGCACCACTATCGATGAGGGCTCGGATGTCGATGACTTTCATTGTGTGCGAGGGTACGATGATCTGAACTGGGATTTGCATGGCTTTAGTTACAGAGGGTACAACTACAGCAGCACATTTGAAAGGAGATGGGAGGACTTGCATCGAGGGAGTCTCCCATTCTAAAAATCCATTGGGGTGAAGGAGATTCGGTGGACAGCTTCTTCATCATCGTCATCCTCAAAGTCCTCTAGCTTGGGAAGTTCTTCTTCCTTAACTTTCTTCACCTTTCTCTTGGTTTGGGCAAAGGTAGTACATGCAGTACTGGAGTGACCGGGCTTCCAGCAACAGAAGCAGAGTTTCTGCTCAATGCAGCGCTTTCTCTCTTCCGGGGTGAGTTTGGCGATACGAATGACATCAACATCCATGGCGTCGGGATCTCTGGTGGGTTTCGAGGGGGTGAAGGTATGGTTTAACTGGCGCGTGGATTTGGTGTAGTACTTAGCGATTTCGTCAGCGCGTTCCCACTGAGTTTGGAAGTGGATCACTTTCTGGTACCAATCGTCGATGGTGGACGGGACGGTGTCCATACCCATGATGTGGTGCATGAGAGATGAGGGGATTTCGGCAGAGAAGTACCAGATGAGGACATTGGGATTGGAGATTTTTGTGATGGCGACGTGGTGTTGGAATTGGGAGATGTGTTTGACGAGGGGGGGGTCATAGGTGTTGTCCTTCTTTCGGACTATACGAGTGGTGGAAAGCCAGGCTACAGCATTTCTGATGGTGTTGTGGTGTTTGAACGCGGTTTCAAACTTGGTGACGAAGGAGGCAAAGGAGCCAGTGGAGATAGTTGTCCCTGTGGAAAGGGCATTTTGTCGGAAGGTAGAGGCCCAGGTTAGGGCGGATCCTTTGGTCATGTATGAGGGGGCGAATGCGATCCTTTTCACATCTTTATCGTAAACATCCTCATTGATGGCAAGGTAGAAGCGGACGGAGTCTAGCCAAGGCATGGCGTTTTCATAAGACCCGTCAAACATTTCAGGAGCTCCGATGTGAAGTTTGGATGGTTGAGACATGACTGGAGAAGGTGACCTGGAAGGAAATAGGGAAGGGAGTTGGAAAGATGGGTGGTGGACGACTGGAGTGGGAGACGGGGGAGTAGGTGACCTCGGTATGGAAAGTGAGGCGGAGAGCTGGTGGGAGAGACTAGTTGTCTCATGTTGTTCTTCCTGTGATGGAAGTGTAAGATCAGGGGCGAAGAAGGTCTCTTCTTCTTCGTCAGCCTCGGAGGTGGATTCCTTGGAGGGTGATTCGATGGGGGTGGTGTTACGGTTGGAGGACCCCCCACCTTTTCCTCTCCTATTCCCTCCCCTACCCTAGACTCCCTAGTCCCAGGATCTTCCCTTTGGAACAACATCGTCGCCTTCCTCGCGGAATACGCTGTGCAGGACACAGCCTACGAAGACATCTTCAAGCACAGCCTCAAACTGCCTCTTTGATCCTATTTCTCCCAACCCAGTTCCTCCCGATCCTATTCCTATTTGATCTGTACTGTTCCTATTTATCCCACAGACACTGCCTCCTAACGCATTCTCTTGTACATGTTGTATTCCTTCACCAAGTCACGTTCGCGACGCGACTCATCACCTGACTCGCGTCTTGCCTGCCCTTATGCACATTCAAGCTCCGCTTGAACTCTACTCTTACTATATATAAACCTCTCCCTTCTGTACTTGTGTCTTTAACTTAGACCTACACAATCTACGGTGTAAAGTCTTTCTTCACTCGCCTCTTCTCTCGCTCTCAGCTCGATACAAGGCTTCATCCTTGGTATCCGCCTCTTAGTCCTTCGTAGAAGGCTAAGACCTAGGCCAGTCATAAGCCCTAGGACCTTCGGTCAGAGGACCTTAGGAAGATATAGACTTGGAATACACCTTGGTGTTCCATTGTTATGTGGTCGTAACAGGCGGGGGTTCGAGCGAGGCCCCAGCGGGGGTCTGTTCACGAAGTAATGACTGTGGGTAAAGGAGGCTTATGACAGTGGTAGCCTCTTCAAGAGAGCTTAGACCTTTTGTTATGCTTGGCCCGGGAATGGACAAGCAGAACTCAGTAAAGCAAGGACAAGGGAGTTGACTCAATGACGGAGTCCAATGATGACTTCCACGAGGAACTTCCAAGTGGTGGAACAACCAACTAGTACACGCTAGAAGGCGGAGACTTCCCTAGCAATGGCTAAGGTGGTTGACAAAGACAAAGATAACAACTCAAGATGAGCCGGGCTTAGAGGAGAGCAAGAGGAGAGGAAGGCAGCAATGTATAAGGTAGACTGAGCAGGTCTAAGCTAGAGTTACATTGATGCGGGGATTCGGTTTATATACAAAGAGAGCCTGAGAAAGTAAAGAATATAAAAGGTATAGATGCATCATCGTAGAAACCCATGGAAGGGTATGGAATAAGAGATGACATGTCGCAATGCGTAAGCATAGAAGGTAGCGGAAGGTGGAGGAACAACACTGACGTGTCGTGTAACTAATCAATGATGAGTAAAATAAAAATAAAAGAAACACATCGAGCGAGGCTCAAACAACTGACACAATAGTTCGTAGACAAGTCAAGAGAAGACATAGTAAAAGAAAAGAGTACGCTCAAGTCATAACAGATTCAATTCAAAGTCATTCTGCATAGCCTTGCTTCAGTCACTTCGGAGGTCAAACATTATGCATTGCATCAGATGTATATAGTATGGTTGAAGGGGTTATTCGTCTCTCGTATCTGGTGAGTGGTGGTTAAGAAGCATCTGTTTATCTATCATTGTGGTATGGGTCTATGGGTTGCTAGGGTTAGTTACGTCATGGATGGCATTTGTTGTTTTCCCATTGGAGCAGCACCTGGTTCACAGTGGGACTGACCCAGCCATCAAGCTTTGGGAACGGGCACAGGCCTCTGGGGTGGGTAATGCATTGGCAGATCTGGCATTGACGGATTGCCCCTTTCTTCCCAATGCCATTAAGGGGGTCTAGGTATGGGGTTTTCTCGAGAAGGGCATGGACATCATGCCAAGTCTTTGGGTCTCATGTTGGAATTGTGGCGAAGATGTTGAAGATTGGGGAGGGGATGTCCTTCAGCTTCTTATAGTCAAGGAGCTCGACCAAGAGTGACTCTGTCATGCAAGAGAAGGAGTTTGCGATGAATTCGGTGATATTGTCAGT
>JBBPQU010000849.1:0-13833 GCA_038092655.1 Boletus sensibilis
GGACTACCACTCTATCATCTACAAGACCCAATACGAGCATGGAACATGGATGGCTCCATGAACAAGTCTGGCAACATCAAATTCAAAACAAACATTATCCTCAATTACGGAGGAATTAAGGAACATCAGGACCTGTTTGTCCTAAACTGTGGGAAAGATCAAGTGATCCTCGGACTACCTTGGCTACGAGCATTCAATCATACGATTGATTGGACCAAAGGAAACGTCACCCTCTCCCCCATCACCTACAAGAGTAGGTCAATTGACCATGCGGATGCTGCCACCCAATGGTATATTCTTCATTACCTAGAACATGAAGAAGAAGAACACATTCACCACGAATTGTTCTCTGCCTTTCAACAGAAGGGACCTCTCCAACGTGCACAATTTCTTCGTGCACACACCAATTCTGAAATGATCTCTCTTGTTTCCTCGTCATTTTCCGCCAATTCCCCTATGCTTACCATAGGAAGGGGGTAGTCTTTACTATCCAATGTTCATGCACCAACATGTGCTTAAACTGTAGAACTAGGTGCAAGACCTGGTAGGAGACCAATAAGTCTTTAAACTGTCAATTAGGTGAGAAGCCTCTCCGAGACCTTAGTATGTCTGTTAAACTACTGTAATCCCGCCTCGAGTCCCCTCTAGTATGCCGGTTACGCTGCTATTAGATACTTGATCCTCAGTCACTCTATTCGATATGCTACTACGCTGTCACTAGATACTGTTCACCTTGTAGTACTCGTGTTTGCGCTCTGCTACTCGTACCCCTATCCTGTCCTATGGTCCGTTGGTGGATCCTTATTGCGTTGCAACTGCTGTGCGCTGGCATAGTAATCCGTTATCTCTCTTGATCCGCCTATCGGATCTATCTGTTGTGTTATCTATAGAACTGGTGATCAGATCTTGGTATATATGTTTGGATCTTGATCGCGGCCACTTTGATCGGATCTCGGTATCCTTGTAGATCTTGATCGTTCATCTAGTTTCTTCTTTGATTTCAGACTTTGTTTCATACGATCAGATCTTGATCTCAGATCTTGATGCCCATCTCGATCGTCTAGTTTATATTAGCTTCCATTGCACTTGTGTTTATTGTATGTTGGACAATCCTTTCACTTCATTCACGATGTTCCCCTTTACCCATTGTGTATAGCCTTCACCAGCCCTCTACCTCACTTGCTTACGTCGTATTCCTTCCATCGAGTTCTATGGTATTCTATACCGGCCCTAAACCGGTTCGTAGTCAGTATATATAGTTGTAGTCATATCACTTGTATGTCTTTATGCTTGAAATTCCCTTTTACTTGCTGCAATCCTTTGAGGGTTGTATTTGTAAGTCTTCGTTAGGGCTTTGTTGTTTGTGACCAATATTTGGTCATTACACAGATGCCCTATCCCACCGCGATGAGGTTGATACCTCTTCCGACAATGCCGACGTCCAGTTACTTCCCTCCTTGGCGTTCGACTTACAAATCTGCGCCATTGACCTCGCCCTTGTGGACAAGATCTCCACCTCCTCCACTGACAATCCACTTGTCCTTGATGCCCTCAAAAGCATGGAGGCGGGGGAATCTCTTTTTGGGCATGCTCGCCCTGCCAACTGGTCCTTCATGGACAGTCGTCTTTATTTCCAGGACCACCTCTACATTCCCCCCACTGCCCGCCATGACCTCGTCTCTTCTGTTCACACCTCCCCCTCTGGGGGCCATGGGGGTCACCTCCGCACCATCGCCCTTCTCTCTTGTGACTACTGGTGGCCTGGTCTCTCCGCCTTTGCCCGTCGCTTCATCGCCGGCTGTGCTCTCTGCCAGAGCCATAAGGTCCGCACCCATCCCACCATCCCCCCCCTCATGCCCCTTGCGGTGGCCACATCTCGCCCTTTTAGCCACCTTTCCGTTGATTTGATCACGGACCTTCCTCCTATCGACGGTCTTGATTCTGTCATGGTCGTGGTCGACCATGGCCTTAGTAAGGGGGTCATTCTCGCCCCTTGCTCAAAAAACATCAACGCCGCGGGCATCGCCCAATTGTTTTTCACCCATGTCTTCAAACGCTTCGGACTTCATGACAAACTTATCTCTGATCATGGCCCACAATTCACTTCTGTGTTCGCCTGGGAATTAGCTTGCATCCTGAAATACGACATCTCCCTCTCCTCTGCCTATCATCCCCAGACCGATGGCGAGACCAAATGCTACAACCAGGAGCTGGAAACCTACCTACACATCTTTTGTGATGGACAACCACACAAATGGCTGGAACTCCTGCCAATGGCAGAATTCACCCACAATAATGCAGTCCACTCCGTCACCAACCGCACTCCATTCTCCCTCCTGATGGGATACGAACCTTGCGCCTACCCCCCACTCAGTAAAACCTTCATCCCTGCCCTAGAAACCCAACTCTCCCACCTGGACACAGCTCGCCTTGAAGCAGAAGCTGCACACGAACTCGCCCAAACACAAATGAAATCGCGCATACATTCGAAATTTGTCCCATGGAAAGTCGGAGACAAAGTATGGCTAGAAGCAAAGAACCTTTGTCTACAAGTCCCCTCCCCAAAACTCTCCCCAAAACGAACTGGCCCATTTATGATCACGCAAGTGATCTCTTCAGTAGCATACAAACTTGCCCTCCCAAAACAATGGAAAATCCACAATGTCTTCCACACCTCCCTCCTATCCCCTTATCGGGAAACTATGGAACATGGTCCCAATTTCACTCGTCCCCCCCCCGGAACTTATCAGGACAGAGGAGGAATTCGAAATTGATGCCATCATTAATCATCAGGGAAACAAGGCTCGGCAACAATATCTGGTGCACTGGCGGGGATATTCCGATGCGGAAAATACGTGGGAACCTGAATGCAATTTTGGAAACGCCAAAGCAGTGCTAAAAGAGTATAAAAAGAGAGTCGGACTCTGAATACCTCTTGTTTCAACCACCGTCATCCTCATGGTCTTCTCCTTCCTCGCCACCGTCCCCATTTCCACACGCATCACCCGTCTTCCCCCTTACGCTTGTTGTCTTGTTTATGTTGCCTTCCTCGAAAACTCGGAGACATACTCAGCCCTGTGCACCCTCCCCTACTACTCCTGCAATGAGGTCTTCTCCTCCCTCATTCACACCTATCGACAATTCACCATCCTTCGATCCCTTCTCCCCTGGGCCGCCTGGGACTCAGCAAGTCTCCCTATCCCCTCAGTCTCTCCTCTCTCGGGCAAGACAACGAATATCACGCCCCTCGCTGCCATCGAGCAGGCCTCAATTGAAATCCGAAACTCCACTCTTGACGCCCTTCACCATGAGGGACTCAATTTCTGCATATCTCTCCTCCCACTCACCCTCATCGCCCACATCCTCAACCCCGTCATCTTCACCCTCCCAGAAATGGCGAGGAACGCCTACTACAACAACAACCCCCTCATTGAGAATGCTGACGGCCATCGTGGAGGAATTGACTTCTCTCCAACCCCCACTCCCTCGGATGTCAGAGGAAGCCATGGCAATCGACAAACTGATCTCGTCCTTGAGCAAGCATGTGACCTCCTTGCCCACCACTCCTCCCTTGACTCCCCACATCCAAACACCCTTATCCCCACCACCCCCTCCACCCCCATATCTTCCCACCCCATCGTACCAATCGACCCTCAGTTCCCTCGCCGCCTCAGACGTTGTTCCCATATTCTCCTCTACTCCGCAGGGCTTCCATCCATACCCCCCCATGACCTTTCCCTCGTTCTGGATGTACCAACCAGAACTAGCCTGTCCCCATCCAGCGACATTCCTGACAGATCTGGGGACTCATCATCCTCCCCTGGATCTGATTCCTACGGCACAGCTACAGCCGTGGATAATAATCCCCAATCCCCTGTGGACCCCTCTTCCAGCCCCACCCCACCCGGTGCTTTCCCCGTACCCATGGTCCCCCTACAGTGCTATCAGTGTTGGCAACTGGGTCACATCCAACCCTACTGTCCACGGTACCATTGCTCCATCTGTCATGAACTCGCTCCTGGTCACCCCAAATCTGAATGTCCCCTACGATGATGCTCCCTCTGCGAATGACAAGGTCATCTCTCCACCTCTTGCCCTAGCTGGGACATTGATCCCCTTACTTGGGACTTGTCCTATGACGTCAACCCCGGATGAAACAATTTTCTTTTTACTTACTGAAATTCTTCCTATCACTTCCTTTTATCTTATCTTATCAAGATCCTTCTTGAACATTCCATGACCTTCTATATTCTATACCTGCCCTAAAGTACCTGTAGTATATAAGTAGTTACTCCGTCATGTATTGTCTTTAGCTTTGGAATTCCACTTCTTCACTTTGAATATCGCATTTGTGACTCTAAGTGCCTTGTGGTTTTCTTATCCTTTCATAATTCCAAAGCTACCCTTTCATCGCCGACCTCTTCGGTCCCCGACACCCTCTCTTCATCATTACCCGTATCAGCTTCGCCTTCAGATGCACACTTTGTTGCGCCGTTGTCTTCTTCATCCTACTTGTCGTTAAAAACTCGTTTTCTCCCACCTTCCGCGTATATCGCTCTTCACGAAATGCACTATAGTTGGATTCCAGACTTAAGGGAAATCTGCAGACCCACATAAGGTCATCGGAAAGCAACTGAGCAAATTGCTGCATATACGGTCGTCCGCCATCTAAATAAGGATAATATTGCTACCGGACATAGTGCATTAGCCCCTGTCGTCAGCTGAGTGCCTAGCTGTCCGTATCCTTCTATGCTAGTGAAGGCGGGTTCTCGTGATCACCTGTAAACATCACGACTAACGAGGGTAGTATTCCCTCTTGCTGTAGCCAGGCAAATCCAGTTCCTCCCTCCTCGTCTGCTGCTGGAGAATTTCGAGAATATCCTACTCCTGCCTTCGGTCTTGAGCACTGGGGAGTCACAATCCCTAACCAGTGTACTCGGACTACGTGTTTCGCAATCATGGACCCCCTCACACGACTTCGTCATCTTTATCGCCGTGTTCGGTTGGTTCTGGCTGGGCCCAGACAACTTATCTGTATCGCCCTTGGAGACTTCCTCTGAGAATACCTTCAACAAACAAGATAGCTTCACTCTCTCCTCATCCTCCTCACCATCATAGACAGATAATCTACTGGTACGACTACTCTCGAACTAGAGTAGAATATCAACAAGGACCACTCCCATACCTCCGCCCCCGCCAACTATTGAGGAGAAATCCTTGATATGTCTAGACCATACCCACCTTCACGACCCACTTCCCAAGCTCTCCAGGAGGGGAGCTTTGCAGAGATGAGCACAACATTGGAGGACATAGCCATGACTCCTTTGCCACCCTCCACTCCTGCCACGCCCCTCCCAGCTCCAATTCCCCGAATTTCTCCCATCACATATATGCCAACAACATTCAATCCGGTTGCCCCTCGCTCTCCATTATTGGAATTCAACTGACAATACAATGACTGGAGGACAAGATTCTCCTATGACCCCACCAATGCAGGGCCTCCACCTGCATTTCCCTCCCCCGCAACCATCATTCCCCCAGTACCTTCGAGGCCGCTCCCTCAGGTACCATCTCGACCCTCATCAATCGGCAGTCCGCGCCCCGCTGCGCATGGATTCGCTCGACCCCGTCTTGGCAAGTCGCTTGCCGCAAAGCCGTCTCAGTATGATGGCAACAAGGATGGATTCGTCACTTGGTGGTGGTCTATCACAGTCTTTCTTAGAGGCTTTGAGGAGGAACCCTCAAACAGCCAAAAGATACTCATTGTGATCTCATACATGCAAGGAAAGAACGCTGCAGGACGTTTTGCAGACCTTGCCATCCAAAGAGGTGTTGATCGGACCTGGTCCTTTATCACCTTTGAAACAAGTGTCAAAAAGCAGTTCCAACCTGCCGGCCTTAAGTGACAGGCCGAGGCAAAACTTTTCGCCCTTAAACAAGGCAAAGATACGGTGGAGGATTACTTCACCAAACTCCATCAGTTGGCTCTCGAAGCCGACTTCAACGTAAGGATCAACGGTTGCACAATAGTAAACCAAATCTGCCATGGTGTTTGCCAAGACCTGGTAGACCATGTTGAAAACAAAGACGATTGGTTAATCGATTCCACCAACGTCAAAGAATGGGAAGATACCTTAGTGCAAGCTGAGGAAGTAATCCAAGAAAGAAGCGAACATCGTTGTGATGCGATGGGACCCATGTACGCTCCTCGCTTTACCCCTCGTAAGCCATATGCACCACCAGCTGGTCCTCCCCCCTCTATTCCTCCTGCCCCATCTCGACCTCACCCAAATGCCACTGGCACTTTCTGAAACGCTCTCCTCTATTTCCTCGTCATCTCCCACCAATTCCCCTACGTTTCCCGTAGGAAGGGGGTAGTCTTTACTATCCAAAGATCATGCACCAACATGTGCTTAAACTGTAGAACTAGGTGCAAGACCTGGTATGAGACCAATAAGTCTTTAAACTGTCGATTGGGTGAGAAGCCTCTCCGAGACCTTAGTATGTCTATTAAACTACTGTAATTCCGCCTCGAGTCCCCTTTCTAGTATGCCGATTACGCTGCTATTAGATACTTGATCCTCAGTCACTCTATTCGATATGCTACTACGCTGTCACTAGATACTGTTCACCTTGTAGTATTCGCGTTTGTGCTCTGCTACTCGTATCCCTTTCATGTCTCGTGATCCATTGGTGGATCTTTATTGCGTTGCAGCTGCTGTGCGCTGGCGTGATAACCCGTTGCCTCTTTTGATCCGTCTATCGGATCTATTCGTTGTGTTATCTATAGAACTGGTGATCGGATCTTGGTATTTACGTTCGGATCTTGATCGCGACCACTTTGCTCGGATCTCGGCATCCTTGTAGATCTTGATCGTTCATCTAGTTTCTTCTTTGATTTCGGACCTTGTATCATACGATCGGATCTTGATCTCAGATCTCGATGCCCATCTCGATCGTTAGTTTATATTAGTTTCCATTGCACTTGCGTCTTCCACATGTTGGACAATTCTTCACTTCATTCACGACGTTCCCCTTTACCCATCGTGTATAGCCTTTACCGGCCCTCTACCTCATTTGCTTACGTCGTTTTCCTTCCATTGTGTTCTATGGTATTCCATACCGGCCCTAAACCGGTTCGTAGTCAGTATATATAGTCGTAGTCATATCACTTGTACGTCTTTACGCTTGAAATTCCCTTTTACTTGCTGCAATCCTTTGAGGGTTGTAATAGTAAGTCTTCGTTAGGGCTTTGTTATAAGTGACCGATATTTGGTCATTACACTTTCCCCGGCCGAGGAGCTCCTATGGAGCTTGATAAAGCTCGCGCTGAAGGAGTGTGCTGAGTCTGCAAAAAGCCATGGCCTTGTTCCGATCACCCCCCTCGCCCTCATCCCCACGCTCACGCCATCCAATGGGGCAGTCAAGAAATTTCTCAATCTCAATTTGGAGTGCTGCACGCTCTAATGGAAAAGGCCAAAGGTGAGAACACACCTGAGGAAACTCCCGCGAACAATAAAGTACCAGAATCGTCTTTTCAGTCTGTACAGCAGATAGCAGTTGATCTATTGTACCTCTTAAGTCATTGCCAAACAATCAGTATTCCATTTTGTCACGCGATGATGAGACTGAAACTAACGCGCAAGTAAACCTTCCAAAATCTACCTTAGAGGTAGTAAGACAAAACAAAGAAGTATCACTACCAGTGAGAGGATCTCCGGGTGCGGCCAGATATGATCTGTACTCTGCAGTAGATATAGTAATCCCCACTCGAGGTCAAGCATTGGTTTCAACCAAGTTGTCTATAAAAATTCCTAAGGGACATTATGGCAGGATTGCCCTGTGAAGTGGTCTTGCTGTAAAAAGGAAAATAACTACTGGAGCTGGTGTAATAGATTGTGACTATCGATGAGAAGTCATGATCTTGTTGATTAATCTTTCAAATGAAGAGTTTGTAGCTAAAGCTGGAGAGCGAGTAGCACAACTCATACTTGAAAAGATCTCAACACCACCAGTAAAAGAAGTAAAAACCCTGGGAGAAACATCTCGAGCAGATAAAGGTTTTGGAAGTACTGGGTCAACTTCTAAAATCAGAGGTAGTTCATCTCAATCATGGATGAATACAATTGATCCCTGGTCTATTCGATGGATGAAGGCTCAAGCCTCCCATTCGGATATGAAGCGAAATATTGCTCATCTACGATCCTTTGTCCATGAGACGAGGAAAGTAGAAGTCACCCCTGAACTCATCTCAGATCTAAAAGAGATGACAGACGAAAATGCTCATTGGATTCTTTGAGATTTACAAAAGAAGCCTAAATTTCAAAAGGCATCTTTACGAAGAAAAGACCAGAATTCCCTCGAACTCCCAGCTACTTTGAAACTCCCTGACGGAAGCACTGCTGAAGTCAAAGCCTTAGTAGATTCGGAATGTACTGGATCTTCCATCCATGAGAACTTCATTTCTGAGAAGGGGGTACCTACTCATTCGCTTCCACGACCAATGTCGGTGTATAACGCCAACGGATCTCTTAACTCATTGGGAAAGATTGATAAATTCGTTATTGTTGAAATGGAAATCAAGGGTCACAAAGAACAATTAGCCCTTGCAGTCACCAATCTCAGTCCTAATATCATATTTTTGGGTCATGACTGGTTGAAAGCCCATAACCCAGAAATTGATTGGAAAACAGGCCGAATTGCATTCTGATGTGAGGATGACCATATGCCTCAATTGGAAGAGTGTGATGATGACAACGATGACGAAGACTTTTCTCCTTCACAAGGAGATTGTCTTTTCAAACTAAACACCGATGAATACCTCCGGAATACAGCTACCGATATAGCTGCTAAGGATTACACGACCAAAAAGAAAAAGACCTTCGAAGAAGCAGCTCCAGAGTACATCCATGATTACAAAGATGTATTCGCTAAAGAGAGTTTTGATGAGCTTCCCCCAAGACACCCTTGGGATCATGCTGTCGAACTCCTCCCAGGAGATCATACAGTAGACTGCAAAGTTTATTCTTTGAATCCAGGAGAACAATCAGAGCTTGATACCTTCTTAGAAGAAAATCTTAAATCAGGTCATATATGTCCTTCTAAATCTCCATTCGCTTCAGCCTTCTTCTTTATTAAGAAGAAAGATGGTCGCCTTCGCCCCATACAAGACTATCGAAAGCTAAATGAAATCACCCGATGCAATCGATACCCCCTTCCTCTCATCTCGGAACTGGTAGACAAACTCAAAGCTGCCAAATACTATACTAAGTTCGATGTAAGATGGGGATACAATAATGTACGAATGGCTGAAGGAGACGAGTGGAAAGCAGCCTTTAGAACTAACCGAGGGTTATTCGAACCTCTTGTGATGTTCTTCAGGTTGACAAACTCTCCTGCAACCTTCCAAACGATGATGAACTCTCTCTTCAGAGATCTAATTAATCGAGGAGTAGTTGTCATATACATTGATGACATAATGATCTTTACCAAAACCCTTGAGGAACATCGTAAGATTGTGAGAGAAGTGTTACAAATACTTCGAGATTCGCATCTATATCTACGTCACGACAAATGCGATTTTGAAGTCCAAGAAACCGAATTTCTTGGATTAATTGTAGCACAAAATGAGGTCAAAATGGACCAAAAGAAGGTTTCTGCAATCAAAGATTGGCCAGTCCCCACATCAAAAAAGACTCTTAGAGGATTCTTAGGATTCCTCAACTTTTATCGACGATTTATCAAGGATTTTTCTAAAATAGCGCACCCTCTCAATGCGCTCATGTTGAATAAAAAAGAGTTTAATTGGTCAACTGAATGTCAAGAAGCCTTCGAAGAACTCAAAAACACAGTATCAATGGCACCTGCCCTAGCTATGCCCACTAATCAAGATCCCTTCCGAATCGAGACCGATGGATCGGGTATTGGTGTAGGTGCAGTGCTAAGTCAACAACAAGAAGGAAAATGGCACCCTGTCGCCTTTATATCAAGATCTCTTAATGATGCAGAATGAAACTACCATGCTGCTGATCTTGAAATGTTGGCTGTGATGTTCGCCCTAAAGGAGTGGCGACACTACCTTCTTGATGCTGTATACCCTGTAGAGGTTCTTACCGACCACAAAAACCTTGAGTTCTTCAGGAAACCACAAGACCTTTCTCGCCGTCAAGCTAGATGGCAACAAATCGTCCAGGAATACTGATTAGTTTTTAACTATTGACCTGGCAAAACCAATCCCGCAGACCCTCTGTCCAGGAGGCCAGATTATGAGAAGGGAGTAAACAGCGATAATTTACAACAAATGCTGCTTCCAGACTCTCTTTTCGTTAAGGCTATCGCTTCTCAAGACATTCTCGATCGCATTGCCAAGTTACAATACAAATTAGAACGCTTTGCACGAGAAGGTCTTTTGAAAGTTGACTCGCCCTGGACACGAACGGATGGACTTGTACAATGGAAAAAGCTAATCTACATCCCTAACGATTCACAATTACGAGAGGGAATCATAAAAGCCAATCATGATCATCCCATTTCGGGACATCCTGGAATTAAACGAACTCAAGACTTGATCATGAGTGAATACTATTGGCCCTCCCTTCGTAAAGATGTAGAAAAATACGTGTCTGGATGTGATATATGCCAAAAAGTCAAGGCAAAAACTACTTCCTTACACTCCCCTCTCCATCCAAATGAAATTCCGTCCACTCCTTGGGAAATCATCTCGGTAGATCTAATCGGTCCTCTCCCACAATCACAAGGAAAAAATGCCATTCTAGTGGTTGTAGATCGGTTCTCCAAGATGGTTCACCTTATCCCTACTACCGACACTGTAACTTCTCAAGGAGTAGCCACTCTTTTCAGAGACAATGTGTTTAAACTACACGGCACTCCAAGAAAAGTAATCTCAGACCGAGGTCCCCAATTCGTATCGTCGTTCATGAAAGACTTCTATACCCTTTTGAAGATCGAAGGAAATCCGTCTACTGCATATCATCCACAAACCGAATAAGTCAATCATGAGGTTGAAAAATATCTTCGAATTTACGTCAATCATAGACAAACGGATTGGGCTGACTGGCTTCCTCTTGCCGAGTTTGCTCACAACTCACAAACATCAAGTGCTACTAAAGTATCTCCTTTTATCCTTAATTTCGGACAACAACCTACTATACTGAATAAACAAATCGAAGTCCGAAATGATTCCACGACTACCTTCATTGATCAAATGAAGGCACACTATGAAGTCACCAAAAAAGCACTTGAAAAAGCCGCCGAGGTTATGAAGAAGTCTCACAACAAAAGGGCCCAACAAGTCAAAGAATATTCTGTGGGACAACAAGTTCTATTGGACGGAAAGAATATCCGTACTGACAAACCCACTAAGAAATTTGACAACAAAAGATATGGCCCTTTTAAAGTGAAACGAAAAGTCGGAGTATCTGCGTACGAATTGGAATTACCAACCACATGGAGAGGAATCCACCCTGTTTTCAACAAATCCCTCCTCACTCCATACATTGTTGGATCATTTCCTTCTCAAACGCTCCCTAAACCCCCTCCTCCTATTATCGTAAACCAAGAAGAAGAATACAAAGTCCAAGAAGTTGTAGATTTGAGACGAAAAAGGAATAAAACCGAATACTTGATACATTGGAAAGGATATCCTCAAGAAGATCGTACTTGGGAACCCAAAGCCAATCTAACCAACGCATCAAAAAAGATTGAATCTTTTCATAAAACCCACCCTGATGCAATTTGTTCCCTATCCTCCGATATCTGTGATTGTTCCCTTTGCGTTTATTCTTCTCCCTTATTCCTTAACTCCGATTTCAAAAACTTCGCATCATCTCTCAATCGACTCCCCGATTCTCTCTTCGAAATTCCTATTCCCAACTCAGAACCGAGAATTGATGGTATATTGATCGACCGGGAGTTCGATCTTTGAGAAGGGAGTAATGAAATGATTTTCTTTTTACTTACTGAAATTCTTCCTATCATTTCCTTTTATCTTATCTTATCTCTTGATCTTATCTTATCAAGATCCTTCTCAAACATTCCATGACCTTCTATATTCTATACCTGCCCTAAAGTACCTGTAGTATATAAGTAGTTACTCCGTCATGTATTGTCTTTAGCTTTGGAATTCCACTTCTTCACTTTGAATATCGCATTTGTGACTCTAAGTGCCTTGTGGTTTTCTTATCCTTTCAGTAGTCAGTGTTTAATAGGGTGATTGGTCTGTAGTTCTCTATCCTGGTCTTATCTTTTTTTTTGTATATGGGGCACATCCACCCTGCCGAGAAGTTTGTTGTTGGGTTGGTTCCTTTTTATTGGATCTCGTTGTATACTATCGTTAGACATTTAATGACATCAAAAGACAGTTTATGTAGTTTAGTGTTTTGGGTATGTAGAGAGCTAAGTAGTTTCCAGACCTCGTAGGGGATTCCGTCAAGGCCAGTAGTGGTGCTGTTTTTGGATATGCAGAGTGTATTGTCTACTTGTTCTTCAGTGATGGGGGAATGAAGCAGGGAGAGGGGGTCGGTGAGGGTTTGGGCTTGTGGGATTTCTCTGAGGACGCTCTGTCTAGCAGCTTGGCATTGTGGGTCATCGTATTTTGGTCGGTTGAGTTGTTGTAGTTCGTTGTGGTGGTGGCGGGTGATCTCTGCCATTTCCGATGTTTTTGTTACGAGCTCATCCATGCGTGGATCTCGTAGGGAGTAGATGATGTCTCATGGGCATTTTGTGGCGGCGATGGTAGACCAGTACTTATTGATCTTCTCTCCTTTTTCATGCCATTGTGCTTGAGCTCTGGTGTATGTGTTTTTGTGGCGCTTACGTTGAATGTGTCATAGTTTGCTCTCCATGGTGGCTATGTTAGCTCTCATGGATTCTTGGTGGTCAGTTAGCAGGTCTTGTTCTGCGAGGGCAATTTTCTTCTTGAGGGTGTCGACGTGGTTTTCCATTTTGGCTAGTTGTGTTTTTGCTGCCTGTTTCGTTAGGTCTGTTATCCGGGATTTGAAGAGAGACCATTTTTGTTGCACATTCGAGCTGGGGGGGTTGGCTGGTTGGTTAAGGGCGGCTTGTAGCTCCATTCCGAGTGAGGTGATTTGTTGGATTAGGGTGTCGTTGGAGAGGAGTGCTAGCGGCCAGGTCCATCGTCCTCGGCTGACATATGGCGTTCTCGGGGGGGTGAAGTGTACCAGGACCATTTTGTGGTCTGATGGGATGGAGGTAGTTGCTATATTCCAGTTACATAGGGATCTCATTAGTTGTGGGTGTGCATAGATTTGGTCAAGGCGGGATAGGGAGTTAGTGTTGATTACGAAGGTGAACATCCGGGTTGTGGGGTTTTCTATTCTCCAAGTGTCTTGGACGTCGATCTCGTTTCGTAAGTCTCTTAGGCATTGGGTTGCGGGTTCATAGTCTTCGTGGGCAGGGGCACAGTCTATGGTGTCTTCAACTAGGTTGAAGTCTCCTAGTAGTATGTCAGGGTGGAAGGGGTGGTTGTTGATGTTGTTTTGGATCTGGGTCCAGAAGTCTGGGTGGGCATTAGGGGAGTTTGGGGCGTATATATTAAGGATGGTTAGTTTCTGGTTAGTGTGCCAGTTTATGGTTAGGGTCAGCGCTCATCCAGGTATCAACTCCGTGGTGGTGAGGGTTTGTGTGTTGACTAGTTCCTTGTTGATGACAAAGGCTACTCCGGCTGTGGAGCTGGAGTTAGTTGTGGGGCAGGAGTTGATGATTTTAAGTCGTCGTCTGAAGAGTGTTTCTATTTGCGTAATATGGGTCTCGTCTAGGTGAGTCTCTTGGAGGCAGAGGATGCTTATCTTTTTT
>JBBPQU010000850.1:0-13827 GCA_038092655.1 Boletus sensibilis
GACTTGCGGTGGTCGTTGGGCTGTGTCGAAGTGCACAGCGCTGATTGAAGCCACGAAGAAGCAGGCAGAACAGGCGGGTGTTTCCCGACGTCGTGGCTTACCACGCCAGTGACACTGGTGCATCTGTAGGCCACCAAATGTTGAATTCAGATGAACGACGGTTGACACCGTGGATTGCCTCGGTTGTTTCAGACGAACTGCCCTTCCTACTGCTGGTACTTTCGTTTTACTTATTGACATGATTCGGAGCACGCGTATATGGCTGCTAATGATTATCGAGTGACCTGATGACGGTGTCTCACGACATCCGAGTCCGCTTGTCGTTCAAAGCCAGTTGTCTTCAGAGCAAGCTACGGGGGTATACGTGGAGAGCAAGCGAGCCAGGTACGAAATCTACTTCCTTACATCTCGCCCTTCAGCTGATGCAGCCGTATAGGTTGCTTTGCAGGGGAGGTTGTAGGCCGCGGGCCCAGTAGCAGCCTGAGGGCATGAGGATGCGAGATGGCGAGCAAAGCTTACACTTACCCACAGGTTCACGACCGTACGTCCACCCTTTCCCACAGGAGATCGCTGTTAACATGAGGAACAGATACATCCAGTTGCGAGATTCAACGATTTGACCACACTGAACCTGGTCATCCCATCAACACCCAAGAAAGCCAAAAGCGTCGTGCAAAGACTACTTTTTTATTCCGTCACCATGGCCGGCATCGGCGGCATGTTTTACATCGGTAACACGTCCGTCTCCTACCAAAACTAGCAGTACCGCAACCTGTTCACGAAACATCGAGCATGGCGAACAGCATCATTGAGACAAAATCACCATGCAGCAGGCGGTCGTCAACACTGCCAAAGCTATCTACGACTTTGTGCAGCGACAGCTCGGTCAGGTGATGCAGGATGCGGATGCCAACAGGGCTCAGGACGTTCCGTTCGACGAGGACGCTGCGCGTGAGAGTAAGAAGGCGTCTATCAACAAGACGAGTCGATGAAACAGCTCTCGCCAGAGGCAACCGCCAAAGTCATGGTGTTTGCAAAATACAAGGCTGCACAACTCGCAGACGAGCTGGACGAGCTGGTGAAAAAAAGCAGAGGCTGTGTTGGGGCGAAACCGATAGAAATCGTTCTGGAGCCAATGCCCACACTGGATCCATCATCCCCTTTGCCTCAACTTCCAGCTGCGAACGTAGAGGGTTGCCCCTGGCCGTCTCAGATGTCGCCATCTCGGACCCCATTATTTCACATCTCGCAGGTACCATTGACGGCCTCTCTGAATGGAACCCTTCAAGCAGCGGAAAAGGCCAAGTGCACCCTCGCTACCGCCAACTTAGTGCGGCAGAGACCACAATTCAGTGCCAGGCCCGTGATACTGAAAAGGTGTGGCCAAGCAATCAGTGACAAAGGGACTTGATCTTGGTGAGATCAATACCAACAGGCACTCATTACGTGTAACTTTACTTCCCTCAGTGTCCTCCTTCAACGCCTCCCGGATCTCCGACTCCTCTTGCCACATCTCGATCTAGATCATAGGCGATCGTGGTCATGTTGAGGGGGGATGACATTTTCAGGCTCGTTCCCGGTGTACTAAAGGAGGATTTGATCATTGACTTGTTTGATGATTGGTAGGTGTAGCGCTGAAATCCAGCATGTCAACACGGCGACGGGTGCACGGGGGAAAGGCGGTCGACCGATTCGTATGTCTTACCGCACTCGATCAGCAAGTCGGCGATGTCCACCAGTGATCGAGCTTCTCGCCATCTTCAAAACCGTTCTACTAAGGCCAAAGGATAAAAAATCGATGGTACGACCGATTCGTAAGTCCTAGTATATTGTCGTGAATGAGACTAGATAGACGCTATCAAGAGAATGTATCCCGGGGTTGAAGGCTGTAAATACCAGTAGCAGACCTGCCCGCTCAGAATTCGGTGAATGTCAGCTGAAACCCGATGTCTGCGTGTTCAACCTTGATTTCGACTTCGAAGATTTCAAGGACAAGAGCTATTTCTCGGCTGTGTAGATGTGGATAACGACGAGGCACCGTTCGCGGACCCTCCTGCAGGGAGGAGACGGACCACACCACCCATGCTTTTGAGGTGGACTCCCAAGTCAGCAAAATATTGACGCGAGGCCAGCTCTACAGTCGCTCAGCACGCCCGGCAGTTCATTTTCCGTGAGCATCGTAAACAACCGTGCACGCTTTTTGCGATGGGGTCCCCTATGTGGCGAAGTCAGAGCTCATGCTCAGATTTTTCTGGAATTTCTCCTCACGAGGTCGCGATCTTTCCGTACGCCCAATGATGGAGGACGATGTCGCGCTTCAGCAAGTGGATGCGGACACGCCGTTGTTCGAGTATGATATACCTGGTCTCCCCGGTCGTTGTTATGGACTTCCCACTCCATCATCGGTCGGTAGACTCGCACCTTGCCTGTAATCCCTTCCTTCACTCTCTCGCCAACCGTCGTCCCCCCCGGCTAGAGAACGCCCATTCCAATGGTCCCCCACCACCACTCGTAACACCCTACAACCCACAATCCCCCTCCGACACTCAGCGCATCTACGCTGTAAATCGCGCACGCCTGGGCAGAATCGACCAGGGCTGGTCTCCTCGCGTATCACACCTGGAAAGAAATACCCGAGGACCAACATGGCGCAACGAGTGGCGCAGGCTGCGACTCGAGATGAGTCGAAACGGACAGGCAAGTCAGCACGAACTGTACAATCGCACGACAAGCGGCATACCTGAGCCATCCACACCATCTAGAAGGAGTCCCAGGCGTCCCATCGAGCCCGTAAACCCACTACATTGACGCGGACGACTCAAGACGACCCACCGAAATGCGTTCGCATCTTCGGATCGCTCGCGCTCGTGCGCAAACGCAAACGGGAACGTGACAACATCCTCCCGTTCGTGTTTGCATGCGAGCGCTCATGCTCACCTCCCTTCATCGCCCCCGTTGCTCTTGCCCTGAGTGCGGGTACGGGTACGGGCGCTGGCACCCGCGTGTTTACCCGTGCCAATGCTGCCTAATAGTAGTACTAGGCTGTACCACGGGTGTATCATCGCTCATACCCGTACCCGTACCCACCACGGGTCTGAGCGCGGGTACAGAAATTTGTACCCGCGGATATCCCCGTGACCCCTCGCATACAAACGCGCACGAGAGGGGATGAGGGCTCGAGTGAGGACCGGGAGTGTGTGAGGTTGCGTCGGCGAGGGAGAGCCTGAGGGTGCGCACGTCGCCGTCATCATCGCGTCGTGCCACTGCCAGTGGGTCACGTCGTCTTGTCGTCAGGGTGAGGCGCCACCGTCGTCGTCGAGGCGAGGCGCTGTCGTTGGACGAGGGCGAGGCACCAACTTCGTCGTTGCAGCCGTGTTGACGGATGACCTGTAGGTGTCAACTAGTAACCTCACTTACCCAAGGCGCTGTCGCGTCCTCCAACAGCACTGCGCACGAACTCATAGCAAGAACGCGCACCCGAGCCGCGACTTACCAAATATGGACACCACCGGCACCGTTCGTCAGCCGTGTTGACGGATGACCTGGGTTGACGGCCGGCGGCGCACGTGCCTCCTGGTCACGAGTGTGCTGTAAGCCGCGACTTACCAAATCTGGTAACATGCCCACGCCGCGGTGCAAAAGAAAGCCCGGTTGATGCCATGCGTGGCGGCCGCCGCCACATTTCCTCGTCAAACGCTCATAGGTTAGTTCCTACCATGGCAAGGCTCGAGGCGAAACTCAAACACGACTGGCCCAACGCTTAGTGCGGCGCCCTCCGCAAGACGAAGACCTAGAGTCATCGTCAGCGCACCACTCACCAGGGGGGGGACCGCTCTGCGTGTGTGCACATGCACGCAGAATCAAGGCGCGCAACCACCTCCGCACAGGACCGCGGGCGGCAAACGTCGAGGGCGGCGCGAGGGGAGAGGACGACGCAAGGGAGGGGGGGAAAGGTTTATATACCCCCCCCAGGGTCAGGACACTGGCATTTGACGTCATCGTGGCAAGCCCGCCCCCGTGCATGTGCGCGGAGTGTCATCGTCAGCGCACCACTCACCTTCGATACCGGGCGCGGTCCTTGGGGAGGGGGGGGGAACCGCTCTGCGTGTGTGCACATGCACGCAGAATCAAGGCGCGCAACCACCTCCGCATAGGACCGCGGGCGGCGCGAGGGGAGAGGGAGAGAAAAGGGAGACAGAGGACGACGCAAGGGAGGGGGGGCAAGGTTTATATACCCCCCCCAGGGTCAGGACACTGGCATGTGACGTCATCGTGCCATTGACGTCATCGTGGCAAGCCCGCCCCCGGGCATGTGCAACCGGAATCGCGCGCGCTCGCAACTACACGATTGCAGCCCGTGCCATCTCCGTGATCCATTGCACTTCAGCATTCCAATCCTGCACTCCGTCTGCCATGCCCTTTTCAATATGACGTCACTCGACAAGGTCAGTATTGCAGCCCACCGCGATGATGCCCCGTTGGAATGCTACGCCCCGTACCTATATATGTAGCCCGACTTCTCCGCCCGCTCACCCTTCACATGGTTCTCCACACCAAGGCCCGCCGAAGCGACGAGCAGACTTTGCAAGACCGCCTCGCTGGCAACGAGGACCGGCGGGCGTGGCTTCACGCCGAGCATTCGGAGAGTCAGTCGGTCAAGGCGATATGTGCTCCTACGCAGCTGGTCCACAAGCGCGTCCGCGGGCTATGGGCCACGTTCGTATCGACCTCGGAAAACTCAGAGGTCAAGACCCTCGGGCCTGATATCGCGCCGACGATGCCGGCTCCTTCAGTGGGTATGTCGTCTCGCTGCTGGTCCATGTCGGGGCGCCCATTGACGCGGGCGACTTCGACAGGTACGCTCAAGGCGTTCGTGCGTTTCCTCGCCCTCACGTTGCAGGGACAGCTCTGCGAGTTCCCGACGGTGGGTACCGTCTCGAGATACATGTGGACGCTTTACTCCGTCCTCTCCCGGGAGGGCAACGTGACCGTGACCAAGGACACGCGGACCCAAATAGACGTCTATCTCGCCTCACCGGAGCTGCAAATGCAGGTCGAGCTCTCCACCGCCCATCGAGCGAAGCATTATGCGAGTCTGACCGACATCCGGAAGCTCGTGGACTCGTATCACTCCGACATTCAGCATTTCCGAACAAACCGAATGCGATTGCAAATGGTCGCCTTGACGATGCTGCTGTTCGTCTCCGCGGAGCGGATCGGGGCTCTCGTCGAGTCGAACTGCTACCGTGGCTCGAACGAGTGCCTTAGGTGGAAGGACATCGAGGTCCTCGTATTCCCCAACAAAGACGAGCCACCGAAGCCTTTTATAGGAATTCTGGTCACGGCCCGTCTGCTCAAGGGCGGTCGTGACATCGAATCCTTTTCAAAGACGTTCTTCCTCTTCCCCGAATACGGACCAGACCGCGCCTACTGTCCCGTGATGCCATTGCTGGTTTTGGGCCTTCAGGATCAAGTCTGGGAGGGCGTCACCCAGCCTGAAGACGTCGTTTCCCCCAAGGTTGCTCCAACCTCCGTGTATGCCTTGCGGGTGTGCGAATCCAAGCGCGACCTTGCCGTGCTCAGAGGAGAGGAGAGGACGAGCGAGGGATGGGCTGTTTCCAAGGACAAGGCCATGAACTATGGCGCTGCACGTCGTCACCTTCAATACTTCAGTCGGTTGAACGGTTTCCCAAGTATAATTTTCAATACTGTGCCATTGCCAGACCTGATTGGGGATTTTCAGTGGATGTACGACCCTATGACATCCGCCGTGGGACGTCAAACCTCATCGCAAACAACAGATCTATCAGCGTTGAACAGCGCGAGAAGGTGATGGCTCACGCGCCGCAGTCAAAGACCTACAAGGTGAGATACTAGATGGGCTCTGCCGATTGGTTGGGACTAACCGATCGCCCAAATCGTCAGCGGAGTTACGAGAGTATGATGGTGCGCGTAGATTTACAGGGCGCGCTAACTGGCGCGCTAACTGGCGCTCAGAACGCAGAGCGTCTCGCACTCATCGCGGTGAGTCCATCGATACACGATACGGAGCCTTCCCTCACTCACTTCGAATGGGGTCCTTCAGATTGCGGAGAGCATGTCGAGAGGGGCAGACCCCGATGCTCCCATGAAACTTGGGCTTGATCAGATCATGACCGTGTACGCGGATCCCAGCCTCGTAGAGCTGCGCGAAAAGAGAAATGAGGTGCGTATGAACGCGTGTGGCGCATGAGGTGGTGCTGGAGTTGTTTGACAGCTCGCTGCTCAGCATAAGAAACTCGAATCCTCGAACAACGCCGTGCAAAAAGACGCAACCGAACTGACGAAGAAGCACAATGCCACCATCACTCGCGAGTTGAGGTCTCTCCTCCGCAGGTCGAGGGCGCAGTACTTTGCCGACGCGCCATACCGACAGCTTGGGCAAAACGCAGTGAGGCATCTTCGCCAATCTCGTTTAAATCCGCGCTGATGTCTGTTTTCCCTGCTGGTAGACCCCCAGCCCTCCTTCAGAGATGGGATCGGTGTCTGCAGCCAGGAACGACCAGCTTACCCGGTATAAAAAGCCACAAGTAACCGCCATCTTGGCCAAGACCGGCACGCCTCTCGGAAAACCGCTGGATCCATCCTCCGCGTCCTCGACCGACGTCCCTGCCACTGTCGGGGCTTCTGGCCACGTAGACCAATTGGTTGCCTACCTCTACGGTGACATCGTCGGCGCCGACCCACACGATGTATTCCTACGCACCTGTCGATTGCTCTCGGACATTCCAAGCTCCTGCCACGCTTTGTGCTACCCCGGGGAATCCCCCACTGCTGAAAACTGCTGCCCCGTTTGTGGACACTCGTGCCTGTAAAGTACCCATGCGATTGAACTAATTTCGTTCGCTCACCCCTTTCGGACACAGTCACCAGGTGATGAAGAGGGGCGTGGCCCATCATATCCACCGCTGCTTTATGGAGAAGAAGGAAAATGAGGCACACGCGGCGCTGGCCGAAGGGTACCGCGCTCTCCGGTGCCTTTGGGCCGAGTGCCCCGAGTCAGCAAAGATGTGGACGACACGGAAAGAATTTATCGGCCACGTGGAGAAACACGCCCGCCAGGCTCGCACCTGTGGCTGGCTCGACGCGAACGGCACTCCATGCCTCGACGGCGGGGTGAAGGACTGGCCGAAGCACTTCGCCCGCTGCCACGCAGTCAATATCCAAAAGCGTCCCGCGGTACATTATTGTTACCTTTGTTCGGAGTGGTGGGGTGCATCCGTCAACTTTGATTCGAGCACGCTGCTTACTCCGTCGTTATAGGTTCCAGGACATCGCCGGTGATGGCCTGGAATGGGAGGTGCATGCCCAAGAGCACTATGACGAGCTTTTCGCTCAGTTCTCGCAGCGCAAGGACGAGTGCGCAGATGTTGAGCCAAGAGGCATCTGCGTTTACCCCGCGACGGACGGGTGCGTAGGTTACGAAGTCGGTAGCGGTTTCGGGGGAGAATTCCCCGAATACCACGGCTATATCGAACATGGGGTCGCTTTCGCCCCTATGTTCTGCGTGTGGTGCGTGCACGACGACCAGCTTTCGATCACCGAGAGAATGGCTCAGTGAGTGGTTCCCCCTTGACTGCGCAAGTTTACCTTTATATATATGTATAAATTCTGCCAGGTATCACGATGAAAGTACATTCTATGGGCACCTCGCCACCCACGCCAACTTGATCAACGACGCCAGTCTTTGCCCCTCCCCTGCTTGTGGGTCCAAGCCGTACCTCAAGCACGACTTGCTCTACCACCTCGTCGTCGTCCATCGCCTGGGAGTCTGTGGGCGCGAGAAAGGGGGTCCTGGGCGTCGTCTCAGACTGCCCGAACTGCCCACTGACTCCGCTTCATTCCTACCTGCCCATTCAGGTCAGAAACGCCCATTGTCCGAGAAAACGGACGACTCGCCCGGCCCCGTTTTGGGTCGAAAACGACCGCGGAAGAACGTTGATGCGGCAAGTTTGTTTGTTTTTTGTTTTGTTTTTTTGTTTTTTTTTCGTTGCAAGCTTGGCTGCTGGCGTCGAATAACTGACAGCTCTCGTGTAGCCGAAATCCAAATACAAACGTTGTTACAAATATTTCCTTCGGATAGATGAGCATGTGAAGAAATGCCAACACGCGAATCGAGGTATCGGCGGTGGTGTAACGAGGTAAAGCTCGTCAAGCAATTCTGACCCCAAGTTGTGCTCTGAATCCTTCGCTCTCGACAGTTCCATGCAGGGCGGCAAACACCGTTGTGCCCTGGCAACCTGCCGAAAAGTCTTTGTTGATATCCGTGAGCACTTACCTCACGAGTGTCCCTCGAGGGCATTCAAAATCAGAGACCCCCAGTGCACTCGGGATCGATGGGGTCCAAGGCACTTGTTCGAAACCTGGGCAAGTATTGAATCGCCGTTGTGACTGTAAGGCGCATCTGTAAAAAAGCCTCACGGCTGTAGCACGCTGCCAAACTTTGTAGTCCACACAGCACTACGTAGTGATGTTTGTGTTTCGACTTACGACCATGCACTACGTAGTATTTTCGGCTACTACCATACTGCATAGAGTCGGCAGTTGCCAGTTTTACTAGGGCAAAGCAAAAGTCAGAGGGCATAGTAAGCGGCCAAGCTGACCAATCCGGCGGAGTCGAGGGACGGCACAAAGGCCACAGGCAACGTCGTCGACAATGGGAGAGGCCGTGTCGAGGCCCACGAACCATCCGAAGCCCCGCACGAAGCAGCGTGCAGACCTACGCATGTACTTGTTGGGCGAACGAACAAGATATATAAATAAATAAACAGAACCCACCTCGCCACCCAGGATCGAACATCCCTTGCTCCGACTTGGGATGCAACAAATCGATCGCCTTGCTCGAACAATTCTTCACAATCATCCCCCCAGCTCGCATCACCGCCTCCTTCACATGCTGCTCCGCATTCGACGGCCCGTTCAAGATCGGGGCGATGACCTTGGGTAGATGGGGCTGGAACCGGCTCCGAAACGCCGCAGACAGGTAGACGAGGAGCGACATGAAGCCTTCGCGAACGGTACTCCGCGGCGACTGCGCGTTCGCAATGATATCTGGAAAGAGTCCCTCGAGGCGATCCATACCGAGTCCGGAAAGAACCTCGCTCAGTCCTTGCGCGGCACCCTGTCGGTCGTCGACGGACGTTTCCGTCTTGGGCGTCCTCAGCAAGCCAGGTACGACTGATCTCGTACCGTACGAGATCTGGGAAATGGACATCCCCGAGTCGCTCGACGAGTGTGCCGAGGGTCTTGGCGGCAGTTGCACATACTTCAATCCAGGGGAGATGGTTGGACTTTCAGATGAATGTTCCAGTGTAGGCGATTTACGGACAGACGGATTCGGTGAGGGGTGGACAGACGGGCGAGTCCACAGTGACGGCCGCAGGGTTCTTACGTAACGTTCAGCAAGGACGAAGGAGGAAATGCCAACGGACCTAACTTTTGTAACTCTAAGAAATACACCTGTGAGTTGGTGGATGAGAGGGAGGGCGAGAAAGCAGGGCCGCATGCCCTCCTTTGAGAAATTACGGCGTCGGAAGACTTGCAGGCCGAGGTAGCTCGCCTTCTGCTCGACTTCGAGGCCCATGGTCGTCTATGGGGTTGCAATACACCGTGTCAAGTTTTCATGTAAAATTCGACTTTCTTTGTGACTTACATTAAACCTCAGCCTTACCAACGCCTCTGGCAACTTACCTGGGTTGTCATTCAGGCGATACGAAACGGTTGCAATCCGAGGTCCACGGGAAGCAGCGGCGAGACCACTCGCGCCGCGAAGATTCACGCGACCAGTTCTGACGTCAATTGAAACGAGAACAACTTCGTCCGCACAGAGATGGACAGGAAGAGCGCGGTACCCGCCTACACAAAGACTCAGGCATCGCTTCGCATACAAACGGACGATACGTACCATGGGAGTCCAAAATAACTCTCCCGTCGAGAGAAAACACATTGCGCGTCGGGCCGCGTTGGAGCTGCAACTGGAATACTTTGAGGGCTCAACTCCTTCTTCATCCTTCCTCAACGACGCGGCGGGTTCAGGGGTTCGATAGGACGTTTTCAACGCTTCCAAAGTGGCGTGGATGGCCCAGGTACGTTCGCTGTTGCGTCTTCATACCGTTCGCACTGGCTCATTTCTTCTCCCGCTAGCGTCTTCGTCTCGAATCGTTTGGAGTCACGGCGCGCCGCTCGTCGTGCCATCTACCCGGCATCGCTTTCCGCCATATCCGTCGCCATTGCCAGCGTTCTGGCACTCCAAATCGCCTTCGACGCGTCATGACGCCTCCTGCATATCCATTTGACCCCCCGGCCTTCTATCGCGACTCGACGCGCCGCCGCCACCGCCACCGATCTCGCCAGTAAGGCGTTCTGGATCGTTGTGGACGCCATCTGGTATGCGTGTTTCGCTGCCTGTCTCACTCTCTGCGTCTGCTGCCCGTTCATTTCACTGCAGGGTCGCTCTATAGGGTTCTTCGGCCTGTCTCTAGGGTCCTCGTTACCCTCAGGTCCTCTAGACGTGTCTGCTTCACCTGTGGTAGGTGCATCGTTATAGCTTGTATAGCTGCTCCGCTCCCCCTCGAGCTCGACGCTTAGGAGTTCGTTTCGTCGCTGTACGTGCTGGTCAGGTGGCTGGGGCGGTGTTGGGGATCCTTCAGGTAAGTCACCTTCAGCCTGCGAGGTGCACTTATCTTGTTCTTTTACAGTCGTTGTCGACCGTGCGCGCGCTTTTGCACCCCGGCGATCGATGGGTTTCTGCGCGTCTTAAGTACCCTCCCCCTCAAATTGTGCATCTTGCATTTTGTCGGCTTCGGCCACTTGGTATGAGTCTGCTGCGCGTGTTTCAGCTACGCCGCTCGTATAGTTGCTCCATGAAAAGCTTACTGGCGCGTCAAAATATGCGGGTCTGTCAGGAGAGTTCCGCTGCCTAATCGCAGGCGCATTCGGTAGTGGACTGGATCGCAAGCGTATTCCACGCGACGTAACTTGGTTGCCTCTCAGCTCTTGCTTGGCTGGGCTATTGTTGCGTTCATGGCCGGAGAGCACGATGATGTGATATCACGCATAGACGAAAATCGTTCCGATTTGCCTCTTATGGCCTTGACGTGACCGTGCAACTTGGTGAGTACATTTGCTTGTATCGGCTCGATTGACGCTTCTAGGTTGCGACTTGAGTTTTCCTTGTCGACGTGGTGGGTTCGGGATGCTCATAGAACTTCTTGCATGGTTCCTAGACGGCGTGGATGGCTCAGGTATGTTTGCCGTCTTGCGGTTCATCGTTCGTTCTGATTTGTCTCCTTTTCAGCTAGCAGTCGCGTTTCGAGTCATTTCGACTCGCAGCGCGCGCCGCTCGTTGTGCCATCTATCCGGCTTCATATCCTATCGCACCCGCGACCTTCAACATCGTTTCGGCGCTCCCAACCGCCCTCGACATTCCTCGACGCCTCCTGCTCGCCTATATGGCCTCCTAGGCCCTCGAACTCGACATAGCGCGTTCGTCCCGTCGACGCGCTCGTTTCTTTCATCTTCTGGACGTTCTGGGTAGCTGTAGGGGTCGTCGGGGTTGCCCGTTGCGCCCTGTGGCTTACTCGTCTCGTCCTGAGACCTATCGGGTAAGTTCTTCTTACCCCTACTCCTATATTTCTTCTTTCCATGATACATGCGTCGAGGAGGAGTGTTGGTGCATACGGCGTGTGGTCATGTTCGATATACCAAACCTTCTTTTGTTCGTATATAAATTTCTTTCTGTTCATTCTTTCTCCCTCACTCGTTCCGCTGGCACACGTGAGAAGCTACTACAGTGAGTGTTCTCATTCATATATTGATCCCGCCGTACTTATATCGTAAATGTAGTTGACCTTTGCCTAGGTGAATAATACACTCGTTCCACTCGACCGAACGCATGGAGATCGATCTTGGTCTAGCTCTTACCCAATGAGGACGAAGCGATTGCTCGTTACTGCTACACATAACCTCCACTGCTGTGGTTGTCCCCGGCAGCACCGGCGCCAACTACAAGGGCCGACATTTCGTACCTCCCTCGACGACACCCACGCCGCCATTGCATCGCGAGAATGAGAACAGCGTGACACCCGTCGCCGCTCTACCGCTCGCTCCCATCACAGCAACACCAGTCGCAGCGCCAGCCGTCTGCTAGCTGTCAAATACAAGCCACAGCGCGATCCGACCTAATGCGCGTCTAACGTCGCCGCCGCCATTTCTCTTCCCATTCTCAACGTTGGCGCGTCCTACGAAACCACCGCCGTCGCAAGGGGGCCGTACAACAGGTCAGAAAAGGTTGCACTGGACGCCATCGCAGGGCTCCTGCTGGTGCAACCTCCGGCATTAAGCGAGCGGTCGTGAATGCTTTGGTGAAGGTTACCGGGGGAATCAACCTCTCACAGGCGCACGAAGGGCTTCAAAACTTGCTGGGTTGTCGGTTTGATGCACACCTGTGGGGAAAGCTGTTGGACCACGTGCACTGCGCGCCGGGAGAAGAGCCGATCATGACTGTCGAAGAAGCCTTTCAATTTGCTGCGCTGCCGGATCTGAACCCAGACAAGCATGCAAAGAACATGGAGGAATATCGTAACGCCACAAGGGCGTTTCTCTGACTCCTGCATACCTCCCGCTTCACACCTTCCCGCACCCCTACGCTCGTGAACGCCATCATTGGACGGTTTTGCCTTTTGTACCCTCCTGTAGTATGATTAGATTCTGTGCGGGTGGAAGTCCTGCAGGGTTAAGCACGATGACGTGACGGGCATGGTCGCAAACTTATGTCCTGAGCTGCCTTGCGTGTACACATATTTTCACTGAGAGAGCAGGGAAGTCGCATTAACGAGCATTTACAACATACCAAGCGCCTGTAGTTATGCAGCCGGCCAACTTGAGAGTCGGGCACCTCATGTACGATAACAACCGTTTTCCTACGGGGAGAAGAACGCTTACAAATGGCCTTTGTTGCGGGCGTGAACGCCGGGAGGCATCGCAGGCTTTGAGCTAGCAAGCAATATTTTATTTTATTTATTTTAACCCCGTTTACCGCCCAACGAGGCTGGCTGTGCATTGGCGGAAACGACGCCAATTGACTCGAACGAGCCAGGAATTCTCATACCTTGAACGACGGGTCCGACCCAAGATGAATGCAAGCCCCGTGCTTCGTGCAAAGTTTGCTGGTAAGGTGGATCTTCCGGGGTGCGAGCCCTTTCTTCCCTCGGCATCCACTTCTCATTCAATTCTTCGTGCAGGTTGAAGAACCTCTCTTGAATGCATCCAAACGTCGGTTCGTTCTCTTCCCTATACAGTATCGCGAGGTCCGTCTTTTGCTTACGCCCTGGATGCTAAGTAAATTGACGCGCCATAAGATATGGCAAATGTATAAGAAAGCGGAAGCATGAACCGGTTGCTAGCAAAATCTTGTGAGCGGCCAGCGTTGATGTTATTATCCGCTCGCGCTGACAATGGCGGAAAACAGATCATTACGCGAAGATTTCTGCATTTACCTCCCCGTTCTTGTTCATTGGTATGCTATTTATTTGCGTTAGCGATCACTTAGCGACACCCAATAGCATCATTCTGATCCTAAGCTGCTTTTTGCTGATAGAAAATTTGTCCGCCTTTAGATGGTGTGGCGGTTGTCTACTTTAATGCGGCGCCTCTTCTTTTTCCTCCTTCTACACACCATCGTCAGATGGACCGGATCTGAGTAGTCGGATCGTGTGTCGTTGTGGGCAGTGTCACGGCGCGTGGTCGGCTGTTAAGCAGGCTATTGCATCCAAGTTATTGGATGTCGCG
>JBBPQU010000851.1:0-13798 GCA_038092655.1 Boletus sensibilis
ACGGAGGATGCGCATTCGAAATAGTGGATGCTCGGGCGGGTGCGAGCTTACGGTCGCGGGTCAGATTGAGGTTCGGGAGTCAAGTTGAGGTAGACTTGCCAGATACACGATCAACACCAGGTGCGGGTAAGCTTCCTGTCTTTGCCATATTATACGCGTCCACAGGGTTCAGGCCTTCAGGCTTTACTGCCGGCATCGACGCACTCGACGTTCTCTCCAATGCCACTGGTCAACCCCGCCTAGCTGGGATCCGAGTAAGAATAAGCGACAATGACACGAGGCGCCTACGTGAATAGACACATATGGAGAAAAAGGAAATGTGTTTATGCAGCCCAACTCTCTGTGTACCACGAGTCAACCTCAACAATTAGTTTCTTAGCACTTCGAAACCTACGAGCGTGCGCCATTGGAAAGGATGTCATCAACGAAGAACGGTGCGTAGCAGTCCTCGGAAGTGATTATATCATGCTGACAATTCAGTAAGACCATACAATAGTGCTTGACACCGGTCACTTTCATGGGGTGTGGGCAGTCGCTTTCCACCCTGACGGAATGCATTTATTCAGCGGGAGTTCGGATGGGATTCGACGATGGCGAGTTACAGACGGTCAAGAGGTGGGAAAGCAAGAAATGCAGTGGACCGGCGCCATTTCAGTGTCGAGGAATCACAAGTGGATAGTGTGCGGGACTACGCAGGGGGCAAGCGTGTGGGATGAAAAAATCCAGAAAAAGGCCATCGAGGTGAAGGGCACAAAAAATGTGACTGCAGTCGACATCTCGCCCGACACCGCCAGGTTTGCCACCGGTGACAGAACGGCGAACATCTGGGACATCCTCACTGGCAAGAGATTGGTTGGCCCACTCCAACATGGTGATAATATTGTAGCGGTTAAATTCTCCCCGAGTGGCGAACACATCGCCACTGCCTGCGGTGACACTATTCGCGTCTTCGACAGTCGCAACGGTGACCGATTCATCAACATCGCCGGGGTTGATAGATCCTCATATTTTGCAGTCACCCCCCTTGCCTGGTCGCACAACGGGCAGCGGATTTTTGCTGCGTCTCCCAATAATAAAATCAAGGCTTTCGAGGTGTCAACCGGGTCCCAACTGGGTGAATCGCAGGCTCACAATTCGGACGGCAACGTCATGTCTATTGCTCTGGCCGCCAACGGGAAATTCCTAGCTAACTTCGCAGCAAGCTCCATCTCGTTCTGGGACACTTCAACATTTGCTCGGATCGGCCCAGTTATCAAGGATGGTCGAAGGGTACAGTCAATTGCTCTCTCTGCAGATTGCAGCTATCTTGCAACTGGAGGAACCGAGGGGAAAGTCGCGATTCGCAATCTCAGCGATATCCTTCCGGACTCCTATGGTCCTTTCCATGTAAGTATCTATTCACGATGTTGACTTGTCAGATGAAGTACACATGGACATTCCCCCTCGTTAGGCACATACTCAAGAACCCAACTCCGAAACGCCTGAAGATGGGCCACAG
Source organism: Boletus sensibilis (assembly GCA_038092655.1). Classification (NCBI taxonomy): domain Eukaryota; kingdom Fungi; phylum Basidiomycota; class Agaricomycetes; order Boletales; family Boletaceae; genus Boletus; species Boletus sensibilis. Next base: position 1,499 of record JBBPQU010000851.1, read on the forward strand.
AAACAACAACACGAGCGACCTCCCACCTCGGGGGACCATGACAACAAGCCACCAGACTCGACTCCGGTAGGAGCTTGTCACCCTGTCACTGAACTAATTGTACTGATTCTTGCATCCTACACAAGGAACAACCCATGACGTCAAGTCCGCCTAAGTCGGAGAACCACAGCCAAGTCGGTGACGATGATCTGCTCGAGGTAGGAGTTTAACCCTTTCCTTTTCGATGCCGGTATTCATGATGGCGTAAGACTGAGTTGCCGACTAGTGCATCTGCACCCTCATTTGACTATGATGAGGTCTGTGTTGATTCCACTGCACTCTTGCTTTCGTATTGACATTGCTGGAGCCACCATCCCCGGCATCGTCTGCCCGTCTCGGTGAGACTGAGGTCACGCCACGAAGCACATCCCAGTTGCCAGATGGCCTTCCCATGACCTCCCCTCCCGAGGTGACTTGTCCAAAGAAACCTCTTGACAAAACTTTTTCATCTAGAGGCACTTCAGTGCTCGGAAAGTGGTTTCCGACGAGATTCCAAAAGACTAACAATAATCAGGCTTCGCAACCGCCAGGTCAACTTTCCGCAGAGTCTAGTCGACCTGTCAATTTCCAATCTAAGTCTCAGTCACAGCCGAGAGTGAATACCGCAAATGGGGGACCTTCGTGGATAGCTGCAGGTCAACGTGTGCGGGTGGGTGTTCTCTTGTTTTGCAGGCAAACGGTGCGCGGCATGTCTGACGAACCATCTCAGCGAGCAGTCGCAAAACCCGTAGTACGAAAACCCGCAAAACAGGTTCGTTGTTTGTTTAGCCTGTTTGTCGACGCCGTTCTTTATCCCGCGTCATAGCCTAAAACGAAGACGAAGACTGCTGAACCGAGTCATTCTAACAAGGATGCCTCCGGTAGCGGACAAGATCCGAAGAAAGCAGACCCTGTATGTCTTTCTCGTGACGATGGATCGCGTCGTGACAGCTCACTCTTTATTAGGCGCAACCAGCGAACGATGCATCTCGACCCTCGGCCGTGACAGGGATCCATGTCACGGTGCGCATTCACTATTTTATCTTAGATTGTTAGACTCACGGTGGAATACATCAGCAAGAACCAGGTGACGGTTTCGTTTCGATCACGTTCAAGTTTCCCGCATGGATGTTGTGCCGGCGCCCGGTCACCGAAGATGGGACGCATTGATCCGTGCATGTTTATTTATGAGTTTGGACATTTATTGCGTCGTTCCTTGAGTTCGTGTCATCTCACAGCATGAGCTTGCTCGAATATCCGCTCTGCTGTCACAGTCTTGACTGGGTGATCGGTTGTGAGGAAGTGCCATGAGAACTCTGTTGATACCTCGCTCTCGAGAGCCTGCTGGAGCGCTTTCAGGAAGCCAGTACACTGCGGTCGAGTCAAGTCAACTATATCGACGCGGGGTGCAGCTTGTCCGACCGGTATCGTTGTTCATATGGGAAGCAAGGTATATCAGGTTCACTGCTCATACAGCAGAGGAAGGTCGAGGTTGGTCGTCGCCCGTCCTCTCGGCTCGAGGTTTTCTGTTCGACGACGTCATGTAGTTCCGCTTATTCGGGTTCAGTTTCGGGCCGGAATATCCTTGCCTCCTGTCACATGACATAGGATGCAGGAGATAAAGATCATTCCACAGATGAGAAAAGCCAGGTGGTGTAGGTGAAATTTCAAGAGGTAAGTTATGAGACGGGGTGTGGATTTACATCCTTCTCTCAAGGCAGAGTAAGATCACACTAGATGGATGGTCGAACTTCGTCGGCAGGAACCTTAAGGGTCCAGGAGTAGTAAGAAACTACCACGGTCGCCATCCTGAACTTGTAATTGCCAAGCTGATCGAGCCTCGAGTCTCGGACGGCGGCCATCCGAGCCACTGGGTACTTGCGATAATGTTCCCAACGTGCAATCTCACCCGCGATAGCAGTTCAAAACACGAGGAGCAGCATCTGAGACAAAAGCTTTTTTTGAACACCACAAACACGCCGAACGAGCATGGCCCGAGAGGCAAGGCTTCCGAATCCGAGGGCGTACAGTGTTCATTACCTCAAATTTCGGAACGACTGACCCCTTTGCATGCTATCTTACCAGGTCTCACCCGCGACTACCTCGTGGCAGTCGTTCTCGGGCTACCCAAACAGGTGCAAGGGATAGCTAACCCATCCACGGGATGCGGTGGTCCTGCCGCGCCTGCGCACGCGCACCAGGCGTCCTACTATGTTTGGACCGTACGTTTCCGTGCTTCTGGGTGGCTATAAACTTGCAAAAAAGGGGATTCAACGCGTTGTCTTCTTCCCTTTCGGTCTTAGTTCTTCACTGTCCAGTGGCGCCGGCGCCATAGATATAGAGATGCCTCAGGCTGGTGTATATGTCCTCGCAAGCCTTATATCTGGCGTGTCAGCAGCAGCCCTGACTTTGGCGAGTGGTCCAATCCACACCGAATCACGTTCTCCTCAGGGTACCGCTTACAATGTCAAGCGGGGACAGTCGACGTACGATGGGTGTCGGGCTAGCCCATGTCAGGTTGCCTATCGTATGCTCTTGCTTGCTTTCCTTTATTTCGTGGCCGCTGAATTTGTACACGACCCGTCTGCTAGTAAACTCCGTGGAGGACTTTTGCTTATGGGCTCCCCCACAGCCAGCTCTTTCAACTACCAGGAACACGGAGGTCAGTATGCATTGTCGCCGAAAAGGAGTTAAGCCAACCACGCTATACCCTCACAGCACACCTTAGTCGCGTGGTGTATGAAGGTGTGTTGAACTTGTGGAGTAATACATGTCATAAACGGACTCATCGTTTTTTTAGAGTGCCCAAGGAACCCGCCTCATTCCGGACGGAACGATATCAGGTGCACGCCTCGTGACAACTCCTGAATACGTCCAAATTACAGGTCGGTCGTCGTAACGATGTTACAGTTTATTGTTGAACGGAACGTTCTAGGTGTCGGAAACTTGACCAACATCAACGTACCTGCTGACGGCGTGGCCAGCGCGAGTGGCGAGGGTGATGGTGTCCACGGCCTTGTCTTCACCAGTGCATATGGTCAGCTCGAACAGATTTACGACTGGACGGTAAAAACCTCACCGATTGTTGCATAGTTGTCTTACAAGATCTGACAGAGCTTTGTGTCGCAAGAACGATTTTGCTTCAGGGCCTGTAAGCCCTCTGCGGCGGCATCCACAGCATGTCCACAGATCCACGATGTCTTTGGGTGTTCGGAGAATGTCCCCGGAAACTACGACACAGGAGTATTCGAGGATTGCATTGGGGATGCGATAGAGGTACCTTCCACCTTGTATCAGGAAGTTTTAGCAGCTCCTTCGCATTACTCTGCACCCCCTCCCTCTAGTTGCACGACTCGCGGCACCATTGGCAATGCACAGTTCGCTCGTGCGAGAAGAGCTATAGCATCCACGTCTGGCTCCACTTCGTCGGCGCTGGTCACTTCGTTCTCTCATCAGCACTCCAGATCACATAGACACAGCACGCCGTCGACGTCCTCTACAGCACCAACGACAACGGATGCCGCTACGACGATTACTTTTCCATCCTTTCCGACGTCAACGTTGACCGCTCCCACTTTTACGAATTCTAGCATTCCAGTCTCATCCGCTACTCGGACGTCCACACCGTATTCCTACAGTACCCATACCCATACCCATTCCCACTGGCACTCTCACACACATCGGCGTTCACGCCATCACCCCTCTACGTCGTCTGCTTCTGTTTCGTCTTCATCTTCGCATCATTCGTTCAATCATTCACGATCTGCTTCGAGTACAGCATCTTCGCTTAGCGAACTTTCCTCGACGTCTTCAGCGTCGTCGTTTACTTCATCGACGCCATCTTTCACGCTCACATTTTCTACATATTCTTCCTCTGACCCTACCTCTTCGGGCACATCAACGTCGTTTGTCACATCCACATCCACATCCACACTCACACCCACACCCACACCCACACCCGCATCCACGCCCACGCCCACGTCTACGTCTTATTTTCCGTCCTCTTACGGAACGTCTTCATCGCTCTCTGAACTTTCTTCTTCGCAGCCTTCATCATATCAGTCTTCTACACCATCTTCCACAGCAACTCCTACATCGCCTCCTACATCATCTTCCACGTCACCTTCCACGCCATCTCAAAGCTCAGACGTTCCTACTTTTGCCACCTCCCTTTCCTCGTCGTCTGTCCCGACCACGTCTCCAGCCACCTCCTCGTCCACGTTCCCAAACTCTCAAACGCAACTTGGCTCACAGTGTCCCCCTGCGTCACAGGTCGCGACGAATGCAGGACGTGTCGTCCCCGCGACACCTCTTCTTCCTCTGATACTCACGATCTTGATGAGCGTCATATGGTCTTCCGTCGGCGTTCTCGTTTTTTAAGTATTCACATCCACGCATACGCCCCTTTTCGAATCCTCCGTTCGCCGTTTCACGGCAAGCGCTATGTTTGCTACATGACATTGTCCGAGACAATTTCCGTAGTGGTACACGGTGCGGTTTCGTCATCCATACTTGTTACAAGCCTACCTACGAATTTCAAAACCTGCCTACAGCGGCTCGATGTCAGGCGTCGGTCCCACGGCAACGACTCGTGTCGGGTTGACCTGTGCTGGGAATGAGTGGCAATGACCCACGCGTCAAAGAATGAACGGAGAAACCTTGGTCTGGGACCAATAATAATGGACTTTGATGTGCTGGAAGTTCGTCGTCGACCGGAACGCGTCATTGTTCCAGTACAACTTGCGTAACCATCTATGTATAAGATAACCCAAACGATCGATCGTTGAGCGACTCCACTTGGCTTGCAGGACATTAGCATCTCACGTGTGAATGGCAGGATACCCGTTCCGGATCGTACGCAAGTTGCATTTAAAGTGTCCAACGTACACTGGATCGAAGCGAATCTGCCAAAGGGGGGGTTTGATGAGATTGGGGATCGTGCACGCGCGATCGAGGAGCTCACAATCGTGACAAAAAGCCTGATATCCGCCTCTGTCAGCGTATCGCCGACGAGATAATCTTTGCCGGTCAATAACTTCTCGAGGCGGTCTAGACTCTCAAAGAGAGGGTATACCGCTTTCTCATACGCCTCCTGCGTTCCCGCGAACCCAGCCTTGTACACGCCGTCTAGAAAGTGCATCGAGATCAAGGCCACGACACGACGAGCACAGCCCCAAAAACGTACGTACTGTTCACGGTATCGTACACCCACGCATTGATCGCGTCGATCGCCTGGCGGTGCTCTTCGGGGTAGATATCGACGGACGCTTTTTCTGTGGGAAGCAAGTCATTGAAGGCGGTATTGAAGATGCGGATGATCTCGGAGCTTTCATTGTTGACGATCGTGTGCGTCTTCTTGTCCCAAAGAACCGGGACTGTGAACCTTGCAAGAGAGGTGCGTGAGTGGAACCTTGGTGGTCAAGATGCGGGACCATGGTTTTGGGATGCGGCGTACCTGCCACCATAGTTGGGGTCCGCTTTGAAATAGAGATCTTTGACGTGCTGGGCGTTGTACAACGGGTCGGCGTCCGCCCCGGGGAACGGATCAACGCTGGCGAATGGCCATCCTGAGTCGCCCATGTGGGGAGATACGACGGTGACGGCTATGAAGTTCAGCTAATTACGGGGATCTTGCGATGCGATGCACACGCACGGATAATGTCTTCGAGGCCTTTCAATTTCCGTGTGATGAGCGTGCGGGTGGCCCATGCTATGTATGACAAAGGGTTGAAGACAGAGATGCAGAAAGAGGAGGGAGGGACGTACGGCACGCATACGAGACGTAGAGGTGATATCTGTCTGGAAAAGAGAATTCGGTCCGTTACGATTCACATCGGGTCATTGAGGAGCACGAACCCCTTTCGGCGGCGAACTCGCCATCCTTCCGAATCGAATTCCTAAAGGAAGAGGCTGCTCTGTTGAATGAACCATCAGCCTCGAGGTTCATTTTGCCTATATCCGCTTGCAGCGACGCGTCGCGAGTAGAAGCCATGGCAAATGTTATAGGATGGACCAGCTGTGTGAAGTGATGTTTCGGTGAGTAGGACGCGGCGAGTGGTCTCCTGAAGATATGGCTTATAAGCCGGGACGGAATGGCCATAGCGGGAAGAACTTTCTCTTGCACGGTCTTTTATCACTCGGACCGAGACGGAAATCCATCTGTCAGCGCCAACCCTCATGACAAACATTGTACGGTAATCCCAGACAAAATATTCATCCTCCGAGAACCACGGGGATTTCTATCCCCATCAAGTGCCAGCCATGCCCACGATGCCGACGTGATCACGAATCTTGGCAATTTCACTCGCAGTCATTCCACCTTTGCTGGCGCGGAGGAAATCTTCAAACGCAATCAACACATCTCCCTCGTTGGAGAATTCCGCCCTAGATAGCATTAGTAATGCCCGTATGTGAGCAAGAAAAGCGGTACCGTAAAAAGGAAAGCAGCCGGTTCCAAAAGGCAGGTTCGGAGATGGTCGTCTGGTACGATGATCGCATTGCGGGAGAAAGCGAGGCGGTGGGTATAGTTGAGGTGTCGAGTGTGAGTGTAATGTCATGAGGTTTTGAATTTCCCTCTGGTTCCAGCGAGGCAACAGAAGGAGAAGGAGACAAAACGATGGAAGGTGTCCGGGTGTGCCTGTGGCCCGGGGTGAGCTTTGTGGCTGATTGGGTGTCTGATGGATGCATGTCTTGGTCAAAGGTAGGGAACGAAGTCTTTGTACTAGGGTCCCAATCAAAGCCGGGTTTGACCATCAAATTTATGGTATCGCCGTCTTTTACGTCATACTCTTTGAGAAGCTTTGTGTCAACGAGAGCCTTTCCCTTGAGCAGTAAGCGCTGTGCGTCTGCAGGGGGAGCACGCGGCTGGGACGCGAGGTGTAATTTAATGTCGGAGATGGTGTCGGTGGACTGGACGGGGAGAGTGAAGGCGCAGGGAGGCTTCAGGGATTTGAACGTAATGTTGATGGTGGCTACTTGTGAATTATTTGCCGATTAAAGCACGCGTGAGTGCGACGAGGGTGTGGCCTACCTGCTTGCGTCGACGACGCTTCTTTACGTTCTGGCAGAGGCGGGACTGAAATCTACGCGACGACAAGTCGGGACACGACTGGCTCTGATGAGGCTATTACTACGTACAGACAAGATCGGGACCCGCCTGAGGGCGAACTGAGGTGGTGCTTGATAGTCGTCGTCGAACGCGACGGGCTGAACGGCGATGGTTTTTATAAAATTCTTGACGAACGCGAGCTCGGTCTGATCTGCCATCGTCACTGGAGAGGGGGGTGCCAGTGGCTGTGCACATCCGTGACACGTATTATCACACCCGTGACAGTTCCCATTGCTCCTCCTTGTCCACATCCAATTAATGGCCGTATGTACTTCTCTGCCCGCTCACACCCATGCCTCGCTGACCGTTGCATCGTATAGTCAGGTTTCGGTTACACTGGAGGTGCGCAGACACAGTCGCTTTCCCTGAGCCTCTCTTGACATCACTCTAGGCCGTTCGCGGTGTTTCGCGTACTGGCAAGAATTCCAAAAAGTAATCCCAGGCATCTCGATTCGTTGGCTATACTGACGGACATGCGGTAGTGTTATGCTCAGGCGGATGCGCCGCAGGAGTGCAAACTGCAAGCGGAAGACTACCTAGAATGTCTGCACCACAGGAAAGAGGTACGTGTGCTCGGGTGTGCCTTGAAAGCTTGATCCGTGACCAATGGGGTATCTAGATTGCACGCGCCAATGCTGTCAAGGCAGAGTTCATCAAGCAGGCGGAACACCAGGCGAAGGAGGGGCGCAAAGCGGCGGATGTTCTCGCGGAGGGCGTGATTGTCGGTGTGGGTTTGATAGAGCGTGAGCAGACTAGGTAGAGTTGCTGTACATTTACTAGGATGGAACGTACGAGAAGGACCTGCCGCACAGCCGGCCGGTTCCGTTTTTGTCAGCAACCAAACAGATAACAAACATCCTAAATAGCCACACTCCCCGACTAGCTCGACTCTACCCTTCACCACCACACTCCGTCCATCGTCTCTGCCAGTTTACATCTCCGTACGCATATTCCCCTCTCCCCCCTGTCATCCGTCGCTAACCCGCAGCTCTCCTTTTCATCTCATCCCCCCCTCGCTACCTTGTCCAATCTACTCACCCTTCCTTCCCTCCCATTGATTGTGTGCGATGATCCTCGATCTCCCCACGATCCACTCGCACAGACACCCCAACATTTTCATTTTTCACAGATATGGCCCTTAAGCGCATTAACAAGGTAGGAATTCGCTCTCAGTCGTTCGGCGCCAGCAACTAACGATGTCTCAGGAATTGATTGACCTCGGACGTGACCCACCCTCGTCTTGTAGCGCCGGTCCTACAGGCGATAACATGTTCCAGTGGCAGGCGACGATAATGGGCCCGGTGTGTAGTTACGTACAGTAAATGCCGTCACGTGGCTCATCGTGGGTTCAGGGCGATTCACCGTACGCGGGCGGTGTTTTCTTCCTCTCGATCACTTTCCCCACGGACTATCCATTCAAGCCACCCAAAGTCAGCTTTACGACAAAGATCTACCACCCCAACATCAATGCCAATGGCTCCATCTGCCTTGACATCCTTAGAGACCAATGGTCGCCAGCATTGACCATTTCGAAAGGTCGGTTTCTCGCCCCTGTATCGAATATCTCGAATAATATCTTTTCTAGTACTGCTTTCGATCTGCTCAATGCTTACGGATCCTAATCCTGATGACCCCTTGGTGCACGATATCGCACATCTGTACAAGACAGATCGTCCCCGGTACGAAGCAACCGCCAGGGAGTGGACAAGGAAGTATGTACTTGCCATTCCACTCTTAAATCTCTCTCTCATTTGCTGTGAACTAGGTATGCTATGTAGCACGGTCGCGGCCAACTTGCAATTCATTCAGACCTCGGATGGGTGTATGAAAGTGTATCAATGTCTTACCTCATTGCATGTTTTCATGTTCTAGTATTACCCTCCCCTATTCCTGATTCGTTGTGGCATTGAATTTCAATGAGTGTTCATAATCCTGACCGGGTTCCTCCTGAGCGTCTACCTTTCTGACGAAGCAAACGAACAGCACTCGCACATTGTTTCACATTCTTTGTGATACGGTCTACGGTCACCGATCATACCCGAGTAACCGGCCATCTTGTTATTTCCTTTCAACTCGGGCCATGGCACGTCCGCTGAGCTGTGACATTTAGTGAGACAGAGGTCACGTCATTTATGAGTTTACATTATGGTGGCATGGTGGTGAAACTCTTCTACAACGCCTTAAAGCCCGAGCGGGCCATGCCCGCACAGCATTCGGCTAAGACACGCGAGCTAAGTTGTTCTTGTCTTCCCTAGCTAACGCATCCCTTAGTGACATGCAGTCCCCTTTGTACATGGGCGCATTGTCCTCTCTTGATTCCGTCCCCGCCTCTCCCAAACCGCTGCTGCACATAACGTGGTCCGACGGAATGTCGCAGTGCGTGCTCTTTGATCATACCATGACCAAGGCCGGAGCGAACATAGCTTCAAAGCCTGTCGCCCATATATCAAGGTACAGGACCATGGCCGGATGACCATCACAACAATCCAACGATTCGGAACCTTGTCGAAGCATGTACGGTCTCGATCCCTTTTCCGCACAGAACGCCTCCAACAATATTGATCCCTCCCATGCACCTTCCATATTTGGAGCTCTCCCCTATCCCGGATCAACGACTTCGGTCAACCCACCCCTACACACGCTCGTCACGTTCCGATTCACGTCCTTGAATCCTACCATACTCGATTGCACCGTCGTCGGACCCAACAACGAGACTTATTACCGCGTCGTGACAGACGTCTCCGGACAGGCTTTCACGCTGCTGAAAACTGCCGCGGGGCATAATATCGCCCTCGTCGAGTGGCGGAGCCATCCGACGGTCGAGGCGCAGGGCGTCACGACGAAACAGCCCGTCGGACAGTGGTTGCCACTGTCCTCGGATAGATGGTTCGTCGCCGTGCTTGGGACTCGTTGTCTTGTAACTGACCACGACCGCTTCACCCCCTTGTAGCTCACGGACCATGATCTACGACGGGGTCCATTATTCCTGGGCACCTCTCGACCGATTCTTGCACGTCCGTTCCGGCTTCTCTCGTTTCATGTCGTCCCGTTTCTGACGTTCTCCCCCACTTTTTTTTCTCTCTCTCGTTAGCTGTTCGCTCCGGGCTCGTCGGAATGGTTGGCTCGCGTCACGAGAAGCTACGACGCTGTCGTTCTCGAGTTGACCCCTCGTGCGATCGAGCTTGGTCTCATAGATGCTGCCATCCTGGCAACCGCACTCTTGCAATGTGGCAAGAACATCGATTAGATCACTACATATATCACCCCTACCTAATGTCGTTCGTAATTTAGACCATCTAGTTCTCTGTCCCTCGGTTATCGATGCTTTTTGCGTGTCTGTAACTTAGTAACTAGTACTGTATCGCTTACATACTTTGCTTAATCCCAACCTACTGAGTGTCACTAAGATCCTCCGAGCGTCGACGATGTTCGAACCCTCCAGTTGAGCTGTCTTATCAAGTTGTTTTTTTTCTCCTCGTGAAATGCGATGTAAATAACGGTAATAACAAATCCACGCTGGACTAGACACACGAAGCGTCACGACACCCGAATGGACCGCATGAACCGTTCGAGCGCCGTCGTCTGAATATGCCGCAACTTTGTCGCCTCGTCCATCCCCGTCAGCCGGACTTGTGATTGTGCCTACATCCACAACACGCGACGAAAAATATTATCGTCAGAAAAAGAACGAGCAAACAAACAACGGAGGACGTACCAGCGCAAGCGGCTTCACCTGATCCAACACCGCCGTCAATCCCGACATCATCTCCGCCAACGCGACCTTGTGTCTCGGATCGCTCTGAAGATACAGCACGTCCGGAAGGATCCCCATCAGTTTCGGTATCGCGCGCACGAGGCTCTCGAGTTCGGTTTCTTCCGCTGCATCGGGCACGGCGGCGTCGACGAGGGACGCGTGGAGCTCGGGGACGCGTGTCATGGCGTGGGTATAATCCACATAGGCCTGATAGGCGAGAGTGAGAAAGAGTGCGCTGTGGGAAGAGAGAAGGACGTGCCTTGCCCTTGAGATGCCATCCATCGATGGATTGGCTGGCCATCCGCTCGAATAAGGACACCAAGAGCTCAAAGTCTTGGCGGATCACGGCCTCGGGTGCTAGTTCGACCACCGCGAGGTCGTGTGCGGATTGATACAGCCCCGCTGCCATGTACAGTTCATAGGCCTCGAAGACTTTGCCTTGGCTGATGGCATAGAGCGCCTGGCGCAGCGTGTGAGAGACCGTGGAGATAAGGAATGTACAGAGTGTACATACCTTGGCATCGTTGACCCACGCGAGTGGAATCTTTAAACTCCCTAAAATACCGCTACACATCCATTCGTCCAGCTTATCAGCTGACCTATGGAGAACGTCCCTAATAGCTTTTTCTCGCCTAGCCGACACGAGGTTCGATCAGCGACATGACCGAGTTCAGGAGCACCTACCCTGCTGAACCCTCGACGTGGAGAAGCACGAAAATGGCTTCTTGGAGCATGCCAAGTTGCTCCAGTTGTTGCGCGTAGTAACTGGCCAGCAAGTCAGCACTTGGACTGTGACCCTCACGACGTCCCGAAACGTCCTCGTCCATTTCCTCGAGGTGTTCCGACTCGCCACGATCAGACAGATCACGAATACGCATACATCGCGACAAGATGATGTATAGATGCCAGGGGAAAGAGTAGTCAGCTGGTGACGGTCCGAACGAGAGCGGGGAGAGGATTTGAGAAAGCGAGCATGCCGGATCGGCATACAGTCGAATGAGAGAGAATAGAGCGTCGGAGGGAGGTGGAGATGGTATGTGGAACGCAAGTTTCCGTGAGGGAGCGCCTTCCAGATAAGGCGGTCGTGGAGGCGCAACCCGTGAGGGTGATTCCCGCGCGGCGCGGTCATAAGACTCGTATACTTGTGCTATAGACGCATCCATAGGTTCCACATACCAGAGATACATTCCAAACGTCCGTTTCCAGTCCAGCCCCTCGAGCGGATCAACGTCAGGACATCGTTCGAGGCTGCTTGCTTTTGATCCTTCCAGAATGTCTAGGCTACCAGCGAGTACGGAGTATATCTTTCTGATACTCGCGCTGACGTGGACATCTATTCTTTGTTCCCGCCACAGTTGCAGCTGTTCCCTGAGATCTTCCCTGAATTCAAAATCACCCGAAGCCTGAGAGATGAGTGTCG
>JBBPQU010000852.1:0-13779 GCA_038092655.1 Boletus sensibilis
AGCACGTAAAGCGCCTGTGTCTTGAACGAAATACCTGGTAAGCGACGTCAGTGCCCGTCTCCGCGCACACGGAGAGACGTACCTCGGCATGATCTCGTTGTCTGTATCTTGTGCACAAGGATGAATATGGAGGCCAGGTGGGCCAAATCCCCTGTCAGGGCAAGTCAGCAGGTTAGCGGGGTCACTGAGCGTGCACGGACCCAAAAACCGGAAAATATTCATGGCAAAGCGTGCAGGGGACGTTGAAAGCGACGAGCGTGTTCTCCAACGGCAGAAAAATGAACAGCGGGTTTGGTGGAGCTGGTCCGTAACGAAAACGACGTGTCCGCTGCACATTCAAATCAGGAACTGATGAGGTAATGCCCTCCCACGCTTCCTTCTCTCCTCCTCCACGTCCAAGGTGAGCCCGACCGTTCTACGCTGCTTGCGACGATGTTCTAGTAAAAGGGTCGACCCGCCGATTGTACTCTGTGCCCACGCTGTCCACGAACCCATTCAAAAGGTCTGATTCCCGATGCACAGCCAAGATCGCGCTGTAGCGTTGTTAAGGCCAGACCGACATGTACGACTCTCAATTGACTAGCGTGGCTTCGAGCACCAGAGCCCGCTGGCAAAGGCAGAGTCATCATTTCTACGCGTTCACTAGCCGAGCCCGCGCAGACCAGATACTTTCTGCCGCGGGCGGTCACTAGACGTGGTTTTATTTTACAAACGCTACAATGTGCTGTCCAGAATGGATGGCAGCGCGCGCCAAAAGCGTCCACGCAAAAGAACACCGCGTTCCGGGCGTGTGGTTGCGTGCGTATATATGCAGGAGCGTGGGTGGCACTAAATTGGGCTACAGTTGGGCTATTTCGGTCGAGGATATGAGATCACATTGGCTGTCTCGTGCAGCTCTGAGCTTTTCAAGTCTTCTCGTCATGCATGTATGTAATGCTGACTGGTTTTCATTTGGCAGATGTCCGGTACCCTTTTTCAATTCGCGTGTTGGACTTACCTCCCAGATGTTGCAACTCGCCAAGTGCTCTCTGTGATCCACCAACTCTCTGCGAGAGTATTCAAGATACCTCCCCCGCCTCCGCGATCGCCCGTTTATATTCGCCACTACCGATATACATATGCTACCGTTGTGCTCTGTTATCTCGCATACAACTTTATTGATGCCTCGAGTGGACTTGCGAAGAACTTTTATGAACTCCTTGGGGTCAGCCCACGTTCGGACGAGGGTGCACTCAAGGCTGCTTTTAGAGCGTTTGCGAGGAAGAATCATCCGGATCGGATTGGCCCTGGAGGAGAGGCACTTTTCATTGATGTACGGGATGCATTTGAGGCACTAAAAGACCCGGTTGTTCGGTTTGCCTATGATAGGTGAGTGGAGTCTATGTTGGTGTGTATTATGAACTGAAAGCTGTTGTTGTATTCCAAGGTTTGGACCGGATGTGCTTCGCTGGCAGGACTGTACAACGATGAAGGACTACCTGAGACGGGGTCTGCTGAATTCGTTGCCACGCCATATCATAACTGGCATAGCACTTTTTTTGTTCTCTGTGGTGGGCAAGCAGAGCCCGGTTGCAGCTGTGTGTATCTGCTCATTCAAAGATGGATTAGACCGATCTGATAGTGGTATACAGTGGCGGTATCTGCTGTTCATAGGGATGTTCGCACTTGAGTTGTACCTGATCGTCGCACCCTCGTCAGCACCATCCGGAGTTTCTGGGCACACGTTCGTTGACCAGGTGCCACCACAATGGATGCTACTTGAGAGCGTGTTTCCACAGCGTGTAGCATATCAGCACATTCTGTTTTTGCATCAGGTGTTCCTGTTCATGTCGGTTGCGGTGTCGAGGGTTGCACCTGTTTTGTTTGCTGGCATGATGCAGGTCGATGATGAGGGAGTCGTGAGAGCGATGGGAGGAAGAATTGGGGAGCTGACGAAGGGCATCGAGAGAGAATGTGAGTACGCGTGTGCTTCCCGTGCCGATCCTCCGCTGACAAATGCCAGTATGGCTCATGCTGAACACCGAGTTGCATGCTATTCGTCAGTCTCCCGCAGAGCCGAGTGGAGTGAGGGAAGTGTTGATGGGAGAGATGGAGGAGATGGTGGTAGAGAACAAGCTGAAGAACGAAGTGGGTCCGATGCGGAGTGCATGGGACAAGGCAGTCGAGAGAAGGGTTCGTGCACGGTCCATGTCTTTGTAAGCACAGTGACAAATTCACGTCACCATGCGGATACCTCGAGGAAGAGAAGACGTTGCCGATTGGTTTGTCATTCGCCGTGGTTCGATCTTATCTTTGTTCCGTTCAAGATCCGCGCTTCCCGATATAGATATATACGGCATGTGCCAGGCACACAATTTTGTGTCTTTTGAGTTGAGGGGTTGTATTTTAGTTCAGTCTGCAAACTAAACATTTTGTCTCTCTCCCCCTGCTGCTGCACAATGTCACACTTGAAAGCAGAGGCTGAATCATCCACCACCCGCTCGAGAGTGAGGCTCACAAAGGAGGGCTCCGCTTTCCTGACAAGTATTTATCTTCCTATCTCTCTTTGCCACTGGGCTGATTCAGTGATCATCAGATTATGCCCGCACAGTCAATTCCTACCCTCAAAAAACTGAAAAACTGGCCATTCTCGCCAGTCTCCGCGCCATTCCCGGCAACGAAGCATGCACCATCGAGAAACTCACCAGCTGGTTTGTCCGCAATCGCAAACCAATCCGTGCGCGTCTCCCCAGCTCCTCCTACCTACAACTCACTTCTCACAGGCGACAAACATGTCTTGCTCGACGATGAGACTATTCGTGCGTCCACCCACACGTATACATCCGTGCCACTCACCATCATGCCTTCGTTCATAGTCTTTCCCAAGCTTACCCCAACACACCTCCAGCAACTCCGGGTGCTATACAAGAAACTAACCGATCCCTCAGAAGGCATCATCACGTTTTGGGCAAAGCGTATTAACGCAGAAAGAACAGAGGTAGTCGCTTGGATCCAATACCAACAAGAAAAGGCAAAAGAAAATGATGTCCGCGCTACTCCTGACTCACCTGATATACCGTTACGACAACTCATGGGCAGTGCGAGCGTCTCTCCCACCATGTCCGACTTCCCACATCCCCACTTGCCGACTCCGGCAGAGTCGCTGTCTCCATCAATATCGCCGCATACAAGGGTGCCGTCATTGCCCCCGATAGCGGTCAAAGTCGAGGACCTCCGACAGTGTTTATCGCCTGTGTCGTCACTAGATACTCCTACCTTGTTGAAGCCGGGACCGGTGGCATCCTATATGCACTTGAATGAGCGTTCAGCGCTGGAGGGACTACCGCCGTTGTCAAGACTCCAACAAATGGTACGTCGATACCTGATTCGGATGTGTCCCTGAATAATGGGTGTTCAGCTAGGGCAACAGGTGAAGCCACCTGTTGCAATGTCCGTTCCCAACACCTTGCTACGCGTCGGCGGGAAACCATCTTGGCGAGATCCGAACACGATTTTGGCAGAAACTATCAGAGACAGTCTTCGACCCGATGCGACCCCCAGCGAGCAACCACCCAGGACGGCGGACGAGTTCGCAGAAAAGTTCGAAAATGTCAATAATATGATTGACGTGTTTATGAAAAAGTATGACAGTGGTCAGCTTGTACGACTCGGTTGGGATTCGAGTGAGTCGCTTCTTTATTGGACCCAGGCATGGCGATGATGATGTCTTATAGGTCTCAGAAAATCCGCATTATGACGCTTCCACAACACGTTATCCATGCTCGATCCATACTATTGTATTGTATTTTTATATGTCCATAGATGCTCCCAGATGGATATACAAGTATAATGACATTTACAAGGTTGTGATCCAGAGTCGGAAATCGGGTGTCGCCGATCGAGGTGGACAATGAAACGGAAGCAGAACGTATTGATCATTGATATGTCCACTCTTGACGTCGATAGCCGACGTCCTCCTCCTTCGTCCCCAACCACCATGGCAGACGGCAACCTCGCCGTTGACCCCTACTCCGCCCATCTTTCTAAACACCCTGATATCCCAGTCGCAGCCTTCCCCATCCCCTCTACCCCCCTCCGCGTCCTCTCAGACTACCACAGAGGCTCTGTATCCACTACCCGGACGTCCTCGACGGAGTGTAGCATTCAAGACATCGACGAGCCTCTCATTCCACTGCCGAGAGTCACTTCTCGCCCAAGAGCAAGCTACAAGCTTGCCGATTTCATCATACAAAGGACCTTGGGTACCGGAAGCTTTGGGCGAGTACATCTAGGTCAGTTCTTTGTTTTAAAATCAAAAGACGTTTCATGTCGTTTTGTTTTCGATTTTCCTTGTTTCTTCCGCTGTTTTTTTTGCCTTTCAACTCATTCACTCTTGCTTACACGTCATTCTTCTCACCATGCAGTGCGAAGCAAGCATAACCTTCGTTTCTACGCAATCAAAGTCTTGAGCAAAGACAAGATCGTGAAGACAAAGCAAGTCGAACATACCAACAATGAAAAGACGATTCTAGAGGCTATCCAGCATCCTTTCATCATCAACCTCTGGGGTGCATTTCAAGATGACTCCAATCTGTACATGGTCATGGACTATGTACCTGGAGGAGAACTGTTTACCCTCTTGAGGAGGTCGAATGTCCGTCCCCCTTTGTTTCCTCTTTCTCGTGCGTTGACGTGATCCGTCAGAGGTTCCCTGATCCAGTCGCGAAATTTTATGCGGCAGAAGTGGCCCTCGCCCTCAATCACTTACATTCCCATGATATCATCTACCGTGACCTCAAACCTGAGAATATCTTGCTCAACCACGACGGTCATATCAAAATAGCCGATTTCGGCTTCTCGAAGCGTTGTTCGTCCGTGACGTGGACGTTATGTGGAACACCTGATTACCTTGCTCCCGAAGTGTGTTCTCTCTGTAGTCGATCGTTGGCGTACTAACATGGCATGAATCTAGATTGTCGGGCAGCAGAGATACAACAAGAGTGTAGATTGGTACGCCCTTGGTGTACTCATTTTTGAAATGCTCTCCGGTCTCCCTCCATACCACCATCCGGACCAGAATACTGTGTCCTTGTACGAGAAAATCTCGCGCGGGCCAACGTTTATACGGTGGCCCCCTTTCCAGGTCAATGCCACTGACCTCATTCTCAAGCTTATGGAGGGTGATCCCTCACGACGGTACGGTAACTTGCGCCACGGTGCAGGGGACGTATTCGCGCACCCCTGGTTCTCCGAGGTCGATTGGACCAAGCTGATGAATCGGGAGATTTCTGCACCATACTTACCCAAGATCAGCGGGGAGGGAGATGCGAGCGCGTGAGTACCGTCTAATTAACGTGTGTGTCGTTGATTGTTTATCTCCCGCGTAGTTTCGAAAAGTATCCAGAGGACAATGCATCGGCGATGTATGGTCGACCTGCACCGGATCCCTGGGGAAGCTCTTTTCCCAAGTTTGAATATACAGCTGTGCATGGCACTTCTTGATTTCTATGAATGAATTGTTCCGACATCGAGTTGTTGTTCTTTATCGTCTTGGCATACACATTTGCTCCAGTGACACTCTCATACCCGCAACCCCCCTGTCGATATCATGGTCATCACGAATACCTTTGTTGTAAGCTTTGCATCTTGCAGCCACTTATTATCAATTTTCTTTTTTGTTGTTGCCTTTTTCTTATTTAGTTGTTCTGTTGTTGTAGTTTTTCTGTCCAGTGCGTTGTATATCGAAAACAATTTACTTGTAGGCACCACCAGCGTTCGATAGGACGGCTGTTTGTCCGGGACAAACAAGAAACATCATGTCGCAAAAATATGGGCGAGGGAGACATCGCCGCACGCATTTCACCCACAACGACGGACGGCGTCAAGGGGCTCTACATCTCTCCACGACCTTTGACGACGACGACAACGATACTCGCTGCTCGTCTTGAAATCCTGCAAAACCGTCCCGGATCCGCAGAGATCGCCTTTTTTTTTCCCGACTTGGTGGAGCTTGGCTGCGCATCACCCTTTTTTCGCTCGTTTCTTTCGAGGAACGGCTGGGAACTGGGCGTGTTTGTTGGAGAGAAGGATTTAGGAGGACAAGAACGTTGCCAGGGTGTGGGTTATCCCTGGAGTTTGTTGTGTCGTGGCGGTGCGTTGATTGGAGGGGTCGTACGGTATGGTGAAGAAGCACACCAAGGCCGCACGCACGGCTGAAAGAGGCATGGGTGAGGCCCAGACCGGCGATGCCAGCGTGTCCGAAGAGCAAGTTGCGCGGGAGCGTACGCAGATGCTCGTCGAGAGACAAGCCGAACTAGATGGCGTGCTGGATAGACATGATGACATGGTACGTGTCATGCCCTTTTGTGCGTATGACTGGCTGGGGTATTCAGATTTGGGTTATTTGCGATGGTGAACGTAGGTTCGCGAGGTGTTTCATCTCGAACAGTTTGTGACGTTGCTCGAGTTCGATCCCAAGGTTGGTTCTTTCGTGCGTATGTGGTCGGAGGGCTCACGCGTGTGTGTAGGTAGCAAAGAAGGACGATTCAATCGTGTTTCAGGAGGTATGTGACGTTGGTGGTCGTGGCTGGTCATTGGTTCAATGTGCATTGATTCCCTAGTATAAAGCGAAATATGACCTTCTCGAACGTGCCGCTGCTGCCGCTGGCCCATCGCGGTCTACACGCCGCGCACACATCCAGCGTGTCCTCGATCTGACGTTGTCTCCTACCAAGAACGGCCCCGGTGCCTCGACAAAGACGGACGTGCGCCGCGTGCCACCTCCCGAATTACAGCCGCCCACCGTCCTATCGTCGAAAGCCAAAGGAAAACAAAAGGCAGTCGATCCATTTATGGACGATGCGAGCGTGAGTATATCCGCGCCGAACGGAACCGTCAAGACTCGCTCTCGACCCCGCGTCCTTGGGGCGAATCAGCTGGAGCCCGACCCACCGTCCATCTCGGCGTCTCGAACACTCAAGCGCGCGAGTACTCTGGTGTCGTCGCCGCCTTCGTCCCCTATTGTAAAGAAGAAACGCAAGTCTGTGGTGGGGTTGGATGAGGGCGCGAGTACTGTCTTACATCCGCGTCGGTCAGGGCGTCTTGAGGGGCCGAGCAAACCCCCCGAACCGCGCCTTGCCGCGCATTCTTCCAAAAGTTCGCTTTCGCATGTTCTCGACGAAACGCCCTCCATCTCTCGTACGTCTTCCATCAAACGCGTCCGACTGATCGTCCGCAAGCCTCCCCCATCCTACACGAACCCGCGCCAAAAACCGCCCCCGCCAAAGTTCGCCTCGAACCTCACCAATTTTCTGTCCTCATACATGTCATTGAACGAGCAAGAGCAGACATCCGAGATCCTTGAGACGCTCGCACAAAAGGAGGCGGCGTTGCGGGAGAAGATCGAGGGGTTGCATAAACAGGGGCGGTTCTTGCCCTTTTTGTGTGGGGAGTCGTTCAAGGAGTTGGCGTCTGGAAAAGTGACACCTGTGCCTGTGCTTGCGATCACGGCAAACCCGAACGCGAGGGACCCGAGGCGGTCCAAGGACGTGTGGGAGCATATCGTCGAGACGATTGTGCAAAGGGGGAAGCATGGTGGAGGGGGAGGCGGTTTCCTTGTCCGGGGACGGCAAGTAGCTTCGCAGGTGGCGAACCGGATACAGGTCTATTGGGATCAGTCGGTGGTGAGGGAAGACAAGGCGAGGGTGCAGGAGGAGAAGCGGGTGAGAGCGCTGGCAAAGGCGACGGTCAAGATGGTAGTGGCGGAGTGGAAGAAGGCTGTCTTTGTGAGTTTTTTTTTTTCTTTTTAGCTGGTTGTCGCCTCTGTTCGGGGCCAAATGTTGATGGTGGTTTTTGTTTTCGTTTTGGTAGTATGTACGGGAGCAAAAGCGGCAACGGGCGGAGGCGGAGGAGATGCGACGGGGCCATGAGCATCTGGATGCGATTTTGGACCAGTCGGGGCAGATATTGGAGACGCAGCAGGTCGATCTTTCTAAAGGCGAGCTGTCGCGGTCGAGGAGTCGTTCGAGCAGCGTGTCAGCGTTAGAGTGGGAGCAGGAGTCGGCAGGGACGAGCGAAGGTGATGAGGAGCACGATGGCGAGGAGAACGAACACGAGGAAGGATCTGGAGTTGAGAGTGCGGAGGAGTTTGTTGGTTTAGGGATGCTGGAGGACGCCGATCTCGACGCCGGTGAGGATGAGGACGGTGGAGTGCAGGACGAGAGCGACGCGGAAAGCAGTGACGAGGATGAAGAAGAAGAGACGACTCATGCGCTACTAGGGCTAACACGCCACAAAGAGGACGCTGTACCTGAGCCACCCCCGCTTGATCGAGCAAACGCGGACGTGGCGATGGAACCGGAAGCGCGAACGCGCTCCCCGTCCGAGTTTAGTATAGACCAGGACGCTGCGATGTTGGCCACAAGGCCTGCGATGTTCGAGGACGCGGTGGCATCGCCAAGTGTGCCTTCGGACATGGACTCGATCGCACGTACGCCGACGCTGGGTGATGCGCATTCACCGGCGCTGGAGAGCTTTTATGATTTCGCTATGCGAGACGATCCGTCCCCTGCGTCGAGCGTCATCGATCATGACCCTGTCAAGGACGGAGATGGTTCGGCTGTGGTGTCCGATAGGCAGGTGGTCAACGCCATCGCGACTGCGGGATCGAATGGGACTTTGGATGCGGAACATGCCATGGTTGACGCGAAGGAGAACCAAGCCGAGGACGGTGACGCGTCGCAACCTCTTCCTGAGCGTGTTTCCGATTACGCCGTCTCTACCCAGGTGCAGCAAGCAGAGGCAGAGACAGATGCGACGATGGAGGACGTCCAGGATGATGAATTTGTTCGCATCCCAGAGTATCTGAAGCCGTTCGCCGTTGCACCCGTCGACTGGTCCCCCGAGGACAAGATCAAGCCACCGTTACTTCTCCGCGGGGTGCTCCGCCCGTACCAGCAGAGTGGGCTAGAGTGGCTTGCCTCGTTGCATTCCAATAATCTGAATGGTATCTTGGCGGACGAGATGGGGCTGGGGTACGTTTGGTAAAGAACGAGGGGAGATACGTGCTGTTAACCAATTCGTTTTGGAATAGGAAAACGATTCAGACGATTGCGTTGCTTGCGCATTTGGCTTGTGATCGGGGGATATGGGGTCCGCATCTTATCGTACGTCGGATGGCTTTTTTTTCGGGCATCTTCGTTGACTAATCTCACGACGGGTCTAGATCGTTCCAACAAGCGTGCTGCTAAACTGGGAGATGGAGTTCAAAAAGTTTCTCCCTGGCTTTAATATTCTGAGTTATCACGGCAGTACCAAGCGTCGGAAAGAATTACGACAGGGATGGCACAATAAGCACCACTTCAACGTTTGCATCACCTCGTACACGCTTGCGAGCCGGGACGCACACATTTTCAAGCGCAAGATGTGGTATTACATGATCCTCGACGAGGCGCATATGATCAAGAATTTTAGGTCTCAGCGGTGGAATATCCTTCTCATGTTTCGCTCCTTTCGGCGGTTACTCCTCACAGGAACGCCCTTGCAGAATAATTTAACGGAATTGTGGGCCCTCTTGCAGTTCTTGATGTCTGGCACCAACTTTGCCAACTTGAAGGAGTTTGGGGAATGGTTCTCCAGTGCGTTTCTTGTTTTATTTACCCGTTGCGTTGAGATTGGGACGGTGCTCACGTCTCACATCGTCCAGATCCGTTGGAGAAAGCGATCGAAATGGGTACCATGCTGGATGACGAAAACTTGCAACGCGTATCGAAACTACACACAGTACTGCGGCCGTACCTCCTCCGTCGACTGAAACGGGACGTTGAAAAAGAGCTTCCAAGCAAATACGAACACCTCGTTCTCTGTCCACTCTCCAAGAGACAACGTTTCTTGTACGACGAATTCATGTCGCGTGCACACACCCGTGAAGCGCTCGACTCGGGCGTATACCAAAAGATTGCCAACGTCCTGATGCAACTTCGCAAGGTGTGCAATCATCCTGACCTTTTTGAGGTCCGACCCGTCGTCACGTCTTTTGCCATGGCGCGCTCTGCAATCGCCGACTTTGAGATCAAGGAACTGCTCGTCCGACGGGAGTTGTTCAGGGTGGAAGACGAGGGACGGGTCAATCTCGACTTGTTTGGGCTGCGATTCGTCGACCAGCAAAACGTGCCGCTCATGTCTGCACTGGAGACGCGTCGTTTGGATGCCACACATCGACTACCGCTCATATCTGAGATGCCTGGGGAACCACCGCCGAAGGATATGCGGACTATTACAGGCTATCGTACATGGCGCAGCTATCAACAGCGTGTGCAAAAGGTTGCTCGGTGGGCTCAGATAGGTTACGTCAACCGTTTGCGGTGTGCTCGGACACCGATATATGGGCAGGAGCTGTTGAGAACTGTCCAAGGGTGTCACCGTCCTGTCTTGCCGCTATCCGCTATCGACCCGAAGACCGCGTACTTGGATACGGTGACAACCGTGAACGCCATGGTGAAATCGTACGGAGAACGCGTGGAGGATTTGTCGGGCGTCATTGACAGGTTCGCATTTGCTACCCCTGCGGTTGTTGCGCTGGATCTTCCCCGCCTCGCGCTTACTGGATGCGAGGGGGCGATCATGTCCTGTCCGCCCACGTTCGACGACGTCTTGCACCGTGCTAGCGTCAAACTTCAGATTGCGTTCCCTGACCCGTCGTTGTTGCAATATGACTGTGGCAAGCTCCAACAGCTGAGTCGATTGCTGCGGCAAAAGAAGGCAGAGGGTCACCGGATATTGATCTTCACGCAGATGACGCGGGTGTTGGATATTCTCGAGATATTTCTCAACTTCCACGGGTATCTCTATCTCAGACTGGATGGCGCGACGAAGATCGAGGATAGGCAGTACATCACGGAGCGGTTCAATGCGGATGCGAGGATGTTTTGTTTCATCTCGTCGTCTCGGTCTGGTGGTGTCGGTATCAAGTATGTCTTTCCGTTTTCTTATGTGCCTTTCGTGTGGGGTATTGATTGGATCCGTAGTTTGACCGGCGCGGATACGGTCATATTTTACGACAGCGATTTTAATCCTCAGATGGATAGACAGTGCGAGGATCGGTGAGATGTTTCGTTCTTGGCGCGGACACGGCGCATCGCTAACCTGGTATGACTTTCCTAGTGCCCACCGCATCGGACAGATTCGCGACGTACACATCTACCGGTTCATATCCACACACACGGTGGAGGAAGCCATGCTGATGAAGGCAAATCAAAAGCGTTCGTTGGATGATATCGTCATCCAGAGAGGGGAGTTCGACTGGCGGACGTTGTTCGAGGATGACGGCGCATTGACAAGGGCGCTCGGGGAGTTTGAGGATTCCGAGGATGCACAGGCTGCTGTCATCGCTGCGAGGGAAGAAGACGTGCTAGAGGGTGCCGATCAAGCCGACTTTGGTGCTGAGGAGATGACGGAGCCACGCGGGGAGACTGAAAGTGGTATGCAAGTCGAGGGTGAGGCGGAGGGTGAGGAAGGCGAGCATGAGCACGGCGGGGAAGAGGGCGATGGCGGGAGCGTGTCGGACTACATGATCCATCTCGTGTGGACGGACTGGGATTTCTTCCGAGATTGGCGGCTGTAGCGTTATTGATTTCCTCTTTTCTTGATCATCTTTTTCATTTCTTTTTTGATTCCATATCACCACTCCATGTATTCGAACGCTCGATCGTGGTTGGTTGGACGCAAGACATCTAAGTTAGATATTCTATTGCTACATTATGCCTTGTATCTTCTGTAGCTTGCATATGAGCGATCTTCACAATTGTGAACTCAAAATTCAAGTGGAGTACTCGAAGAATGATTTTCAGTAGGCGGGACTTGGAAAAGACACCCGGAAGGACGAGCTGTCACGTGGTGTACAATTTACACTTCACCACCTCGACGGCAGTTGGCAAAACACTCATGTCCTTGTTTACCTTTCTGGGTTTGAGGCAGCCAAAGTACAACCGGACACGACTCACCCTCGCTGACGTCCTCCACCGCACCCTCATCTCCGGGCTCGCCGCACTCAGCATATATGGCATCTACCTAGGCTACTCCGTTCACGACCATGTCATGTCCAAAGGCAAAGGTGCGTCGTTCCGCGTCTGTTGGGTGTGATCATTGGTCCAGTTTCTGATGCCAAACTTCATTCTTTTATCTGTTCCCCCCTCCCGTCCGCAGAGGTGTGTGTCGTCTGTTTCATGTGGTGTATGCATCCCCGGACTGAAGCTCCGATGATGCATTCGAGGCACTCGCGCTGAGAGAAGCCGAAGCAAGGGCACGCGAAGAGGTACAGGTAATGTCCAACTTTCTTCTTTCTCTTTTGTCATCGTAAAAGGTAACGGTTCTGAATGCGCAAAAAAAAGGCTGCAGAAAAGGCTCGAGAACACTCCTTGGCCGAGGCTGCCCAGGCTGCACTCCCCAAGCGGTCATAGAGATGTGTATTGTATTGCGTCGGTGCGGTTCCGTGGGTATGTGGGGAGCTTGGGAGCTCAAGCCTCTGGATGTCCAGTGGCTTGGTTTCCGTCCTTGTCTCGTTCATCGTCTCGATAGCTGACACTAGTACCACAGGAGGCGGCTATATATTTCTGCCGACGTTCGGACACAAGTGCGAATCGTCCATGCGGCCAGAGACTTTATATTCGCAACAATATATCACGAGTGTCGTGTGTCGCGCGCTTACACACGTCTTGGGGACATGTGACTTTTTGTATCATCGATTAGACTGAGAGCGTCTCCAACGGGCTTTCCACAAAAATACATTTGTCCCCAAGCCAAATCTAATATTATAAGCTGCAGCGCAGCACTGCTCTGTGCACCCCACCAGTGCGTCGCGCGTGAGCGATGAGGTGACCTCACTGCTCGCTTTCCTATGCGCGTCATCCTTGCGTCGTGTGCTCCTGTTCGATTCCTCGCCGCTGTCGTTGCCTTTGCATCCGACATTCATCATGGCAACCGTGTGTTGTTTTCACGGCATAATTGGTGTGCGAAAACGGCTGTAGCTTTCAACATAGGTATGGGAAAGAACTACTGGAAGCACGATCGCGTCGGTGTATACACAATAATCAAGTTGAGCTGCCAATGTCCGAAGGGATTGCTTGTATATAATACAATACACAACGTACGATACAGGCACACGTTCTACATCGACAATTTTCACCCCTCAAGGAAGCGCGAGCCAAGCATCAACCAACTTGGGGAAGTTGGGCGTTCCGAGACCAGTCACGGGGTCCCAGCCAATTGTGGCATTGAATCCATTGGTTCCACATCCGGGATTGTCTCCCTTGGTGATATCGTTGAAAGCGCCAGTGAACGCAGAGGAATAGATCTACAAGAAAAGCCTCGTCATGATGTACAGTATTCGCTGGGGCATGATTTTTGACTCACCGTTGGGTTGATGAATCCGATAGTCGATTTGCCGGCTGCGAGACGTGCATCGTTGATCATGGTAAAGATCGCGCCGCTAACCGGAGAGGAGCAAGACGTTCCATAAACGAGCGCGAATTGGCCGTCGATCTAAGTCGTGTAGGAAGAATGTGAGCCTGATCTTTTCACCCAGATAGATAAGAATGAGCCAACTTACAGCAACGACGTAGTTCGCTCCGTTTGCGGAAATGTCAGGAAAGGCACGAGACTGTTCACTCGTTAGCTTTTACAACTTGAAGTGAGACAAGAGTATATACCATTCCAGTGGAGTTCCAGATGTCGGCCGGGTAGTTGGGGTAGTAGTTTGTTAGGTAGTAATCGACAGCCGTCTTCTGATAATCGGGCATAGCAAAG
>JBBPQU010000853.1:0-13761 GCA_038092655.1 Boletus sensibilis
TGTGGGGGCTGGTTGTAGGATATATGAAGGATGGAACTGGTGGTTGGCAAGTAACGACCAGTGTCAAGAAGTCGAGCAACTTTCCACCAACGCCTCGAGTACTTATAGCGGGCACGTGCCATCGGCAGGCACTCTGCAAACAAGCCCAAC
Source organism: Boletus sensibilis (assembly GCA_038092655.1). Classification (NCBI taxonomy): domain Eukaryota; kingdom Fungi; phylum Basidiomycota; class Agaricomycetes; order Boletales; family Boletaceae; genus Boletus; species Boletus sensibilis. Next base: position 151 of record JBBPQU010000853.1, read on the forward strand.
ATACATGTTCATGGAGCCAGAAATTTTCTACGGTATTACGCGCAGTACTAGTATATGACTCAGTGGAAAGTCCGAAGATAACAAAACATGATAGTTGTGCGGCACAGGTTCATGTTGCTGTTGCGTTCAATTTTCTCCATTATCAATCTCATACTCCCCATCCTCATCCAAGTCGAGTTCTTGTGAGGTTTCGCGTCTGTTTCGCCGGGATGAATACCCACGCCGACTTTTATTACCTCTGCTGGATCCAGGTGAGTACTTCCTAGATAACTTCAAAATCGCTACGACGACAATCTGGTTAACGACTGAAACAAGTGTATCAGATCATTGGGATCGTACCAGCTTCATTTCTACGATAAAATTCAGCCCAAGACTTCCCGGGTCGCTTAGTTCCGTGCTGCCCCGTCATGAGTTGAATGCGGAAAACGGACGAATACTTGGGGGGGAGGATAATCACGTACAGTTTCAGTAAAAGTTTGCCATCGCTCCTTAGGTAACATTTCATCCCAATGATTCTTGGCAATGAACCTTGCGAGGATGCACCAATCCCCCCGCGTAAACGAAGAGCCAGGTTCTCCCATATCAGCTTCGTCCTCCTCGGTATCGACGTCGGAGTCGCCGAAATCTGAAGATGTTCCTTCAGAACGAAGCACGCCTCTGTGATCATGGGAAGATTCAATTGCTGACATTGGCTCGGAGTGAGCATCGTCATCTTCTTCGTCTTTCATTTCCTCTTCCACCTCCACCTCCTCTTCCTCATTTTGTTGGTCGTCGTCGTCGTCTGCATCGGCCGCGGAATCGCCGTGATACGTGGCAAAGATCTTGTCGGCGATGTCGTGACGCTGATGCCAATGTGAAGCCCAGGAAGTGGCGCTATGATGAGGTGCCTGGCTCGCTTCATTAGGGAATGCTGACCGCAAAGACAAGTTGGAACATTGTTCACCTTTTCGTGAAGGAGTTCACAAAGTTCCTTCTTGGTCAGCGAAGGATCTTGCTTCAAACGCCATACGAGAAATTTGAGGAAGTATTCGCGGTCTTCCTTGGTATATCTATTTCCGTTAGTACCAACTTGCACAATTGCAGGAGGGGTTGGCGAACGGGAGGGGGGAACCGGGAGGGGGATATGAACTTGAGGCGGCATTAGGTTCGGGACATCGTTGGAAGGTAAGGGTGCCGAGAGGCTATTGAGCGTGGCCCTTGGGCGTTTAGGGGGACGAGTCAGTACCGACGTTGTAGTGGTGACGGGCTGGGGAGTAGCACGTTTTCGCCGCGAGGCTTGTGAAGGACCGGAAGGGCGACCCTTCTTTTTAGGGGACTGGCGTGGAGATGGAGGAGCAGGAGCAGGAGCAGGAGGAGAGAGATGTCGCTTTCGCGCGACTTGGTGTGATGTGCCTTCGTCCTTGACGCGAGGAGGTGACTTGCTCGGCACGAATGGCTTCTTGACGGTTTTTGGTTGGTCGGCCAAACGGGATACGAGGACATCGAAGCGGTCGTGGTGGTCGAGGTAGTAGTCTTTCCAGAGATTTGCAGCATGGTTATTGACCTCGAGGCATATAAGAGGGGAAGAGACAAAGGATGGCAGGAGACGTGACCTACCCCATGGAGACCCTCAAGAGCCTGTCTGTAAGTCTTACCGGCCTGTCTACTTTCGTGAAGCGCTTGAGCGAGGATGGTGTCGTCGTTTGGGGATGAACCGACAGGCGTGCTCAGGCGTAAAAAATCCTGCATGATCTGCTGGGGGACAATGGAGGAGAAGTCGAAGGGGAGGGATGTGTTGTTTTGGTAATATTGGGGCGGGTTCGGATAGCCCTGGGGCACTGAGGAGGGTGCGGATGGGAGCTGGACTGGCTGGGACTGTTGCCAGGGAGTGCCGTGAAACTGCTGAGGCTGATTTTGGGGGAGCATCTGGGGCCAGTGGTCGCGGTGTTGCATGTGGAGTGCGTTGCTATGAACTGGAAAGTGATCAGCGGGGACACCGTTCGTACTCGCAGTCGGGTTCATCGTCGCCTCTCATCATACTACCACACGTGATCTCATACATACACTCGGATCGGCTCTCGGACTGCATCTCTTCCCCACCACCATGTCATTCAGTCTCACCCCGCGCACCATCGTCTCTCGTCGTGCGTATGCGACTCTCTCGGCCTTGAGCCAACCCGCCCGCGCAAGAGCCGAGAAGTTGTCTGCAGAGTGGAAAGGCACACACGCAACCGGTGGGAACACCAAGAACTACATCGGCGGTGAGTTTGTCGAGAGCAAGGCGACTGTGTGGCATGACGTCGTCGATCCGGTTCGTCTCCGTCCCATTCCCATCTCCTCCACGAACCTATTCCGTTGCTCCAGTCTACACAAACATTGCTTACTCGCGTCCCCGAGATCACCTCCACCGAGTTTGAACAAGCTGTCGATGCTGCTTCCCAGGCCTACAAGACTTGGAGCAGACAGAGCGTCTTGTCTCGCCAGCGTTTTGCCATCGAGTCCGTTATCCTCCGTCTCTGTCTCATTCCTCATTCACCTTCATAACCTGCTAGGTTACAAAACCAAATCCGCAAAAATGCAGATGCCCTGGCCGCTAGTATTGTCTTGGAACAGGGAAAGACTTTGACAGGTACGCCCGTCTTCGTATACGCCTGCAGCAACCCTTAATTAGCACTCATAAAGATGCACACGGCGACGTCCTCCGCGGCCTCCAGGTTGTCGAAACTGCAATTGGAATCACTTCGACATTGCTTGGAGATAAAATAGAAGGTGTTATCGACATTCGTCCAGCGTAAATGTGACTTATTATCTACAGTCAGCAAAGATATGGACACTGAGGTTCGCAAAGTGCCTTTGGGCGTTTGCGCAAGGTCAGTACCGAGTTACCTATCGTGCCATCCGCGCATCTGTATCTATGCATCACAGTATCGCTCCATTCAACTTTCCTGCGTACGTGGTATTGTTTCATTCAGTGCTTCGCTGTTCATCCTCATTAGTATGATTCCGCTGTGGACGATCCCAATGGCCGCCGTCACAGGAAACACCCTTGTCCTCAAACCTTCAGAGCGTGATCCCGGTGCAGCTATGATCATTGCAGAACTCTGTGAACGTTCAGGTAACAAAACTCTGGTCTACATTGTCTATCAACTGCGTACCAACATGTTGTGTCCTAGGCCTGCCTGCTGGCGTCGTCAATGTGGTGCACGGAACTGTTCCCACCGTTAACGCTATTTGTGATCACCCCGCCATAAAGGCGATAAGTTTTGTTGGTGGTGATCGTGCCGGTCGGCATATATACGAAAGGCGAGTGAGAGGACTTGTCGGGTACAATAATCGTCACACCACCGTAGCTGACCTGTAGATCAGAGGCACCAGGAATGGCAAACGCGTCCAGGTAAGCTTACTGCTTTACTCAATGAAGTATATGACCTATCCTATCTAGGCGAATATGGGCGCCAAAAATCATGCAGTATTGATGCCTGACGGTAAACGCATGTTATTAAACTAAATCGTTGCTAATAACCTATATAGCAAATAAGAACCTCGCATTAAACTCAATCATAGGGGCAGCTTTCGGAGGTAAGGCATTTTTAGTCATAGTCTCCAGACGAGTGAACTTAGTCGACCAGCTGCTGGGCAGAGATGCATGGCTGTCTCTGTGGGTGAGTATTTCTCGGAAAAATTAGGCGACCTGAACTAGAAGGAACACATTTCAGTCGTCCTGGTTGGAACCGCGCAGTCCTGGCTCCCTGAGCTAGTTGAACGCGCTCGAAAGCTTCAAGTCAACGGAGGATTCGAAAGTGGTGCAGACTTGTATGCGCGCTCTCCATTCTAGATCAATCCGAGTTTCACCCCCAATTACTGCACAGTGGCCCTCTCATCTCGCCAGCCGCTAAGAGTCGCGTGGAAAGGCTCATATCTTCCGCAGCAGAAGAAGGCGGACGTATTCATCTCGACGGACGGGGAATCACTGTGCCGGGCTACCCTGATGGCAATTTCGTTGGCCCCACCATTATTGAAGCTACAACCACTATGCAATGCTACCAGTTAGTATTCTTGTTCTCTTGTCTAATATGTTGTGTCTTACGTCTCTTGAAGTGAGGAAATTTTCGGTCCTGCGCTCACCGTCGTCTCCGCGGACACATTGGACGACGCTCTTGATATCATCAATGCAAACCGCTATGGAAACGGTGCTGTTATTTTTACGCAGTCCGGCGCAACAGCACGCAAATTTGAGACAGAAATAAACGTTGGTCAGATTGGTATAAACGTGCCTATCCCAGTCCCTCTTCCTATGTTTGCTTGGAGTGGCAACAAGGGGAGTGCCCTGGGCGACATCGGATTCTATGGCAAGAGGTAAGTTCTGTCTCGGCAGGTAACCCGTTGTTTGGTAGGTAATTAACTAACATATACACAGTGGGATCAACTTCTACACGCAAAATAAGGTGCGGATTCCCAGTTGAGAAGTATTTCATGAAAGGCTAACACCCGACACCAGACTACCACAAGCCTTTGGAGAGCTGAAGACGCCGTAGGCAACCGAGCGTCGGTAAACATGCCTACATTGAACTGATCTACTGTTATCCGTACCGCCGAGGATGAGTCGGAGGTTGCATTCTACACTATGCTACAGGAACACAGTATATGGATATCTGAGTATTGTCAGTTTTTGCTGACAACCTCGTCGAGGAAAGCATTGGAAAACTTTGTACACTCTTCAAAGCATCGCTCAAACGCCGTCTGTGCGACATCGGACACATCAGATCTTGCCTTGAGTTACAACGAAAACCTCACGATATCCCCGTAGTAAGGGTCTGAGATAGGCTTGTTGTCTAGGTATGATCCCCAAAGACGCACGGTTGCAGTTCCTTCTCTCGGTTTCTTTGCCTGCAAACTGCGAAGGTTTGATCCGTCTGCGGCAAGGATATACTGGAATTTGCTGAAATCTGCCTCCTTCACCTGGCGTGCAGAGTGATCAATTGGCACGTTGTGCTGGATCCCAGTCAACCCGAGTGCTGCAGTTACTCGTAGTCTGAAACTCTCACCTTTTTACACGTCGAAATGGTCCTACAGTCTGATTAGAAGCCTCGACGACTGCAATTGAAAGGTGTATACCTGTAATCTGGATCCTCACCAACGTGGTATGCTCCAGTGCCCGCACTGTCGACTTCGATGTCGATTTCCCGCTTTGCGGCCTCATGTCTGAGCACCGCTTCTCCCATGGGAGAGCGACAGATGTTGCCCAGACAGACGATAAGGACTGACAAGGTCATTGATATTGTTGTACGTTGGCTATGTCAGGCAGTTGGCAGGTCAGATGGTTGGCTTGGCGAGTCGATCCCCACGGGGCAGCCTGATACACCATCGACCGATTTTTTAAACACATGCCTTCACCGCCGATCCAGGTGTTCCTCACCACAATCGCCTCCCAGCCTGTCCTCCGAAAGCGTCAAGGTCAGTCGCTACAACTTTGTTGCTAGGCTTTGGTTGAGAGTGATGCATCATCTTCACAGAATACATCTTGCGCATTTTGCACACCAAGAAGATCCCGTTCACTTCTTACGACTTGGCTTCAGACGAAGACGCCAAACGCTTGTGGAAGAGAAAGGCTCCACTCGGTCCGTGATGTCAAGCACTATGACGGTAGCTGCTCCAGCCCTGACTTGGCGCAGATAAGCAGCAGTTACCCGGGATACTCGTCGGGGGCAGGTATCCAGGTGTGCGTAGACTAGGTTTGGACGCACATATCGACTGATGATCGAGATATCGTACACAGGACTTTGACGCATTGTTGGCATCGCCTATTTTTGCCATGCCGTTCATCCTGCTGATCCCCAGCCATCAGTGAAGAAGCCGTCGAATATGACGAGCTAGACATCCTTTTACGACTAAAGGAAAGCTGGAATGTAGAGGTCGACGAAGACCGTCCCGCACCCGTCGCAAAACCTGTCGGTGTCCCAGGAGCGGTCCCTGTGTCTCAGATGACCCCAGATCATCACAAGCCCAAGTTCTTTCCTCAGGATCCTGATACCCCGTTGAAGCCAGTGAACAAACGATATGATTTCGATATCAGCACAGAGCTCGAAGGCTTTGGATTGCAGGGGGTGAGAGTCACAGACGATGACTTAACACAGCTAGTCAAGGATCTTGGTCTTGATGGTGATGAGGCGGCGGACATGGTGCGGAGTCTGGGGGGAGAGGCAGGCACAAGCAATTCCTCGAAGCCGCCTATTGAAGACGAACCCGAGGTAGAAGGAAGGAAAGAAATTGAACACGGTAAAGCGGAAGCATCCATACAGAATGAGAATAGTGTATCGGGGTAACTACATGCTTAGTGTGATATATGGTCAAGAGCGAATTGTACTATAGAAACATGGCGAAGGGAATGTGGTTCAGTATAATGAATTTATAATAAATAAATTCACGAAATTGGTGTCAAAGTTTGCATGACGGCATGTTAACGAGGAAACCGCCATCAAGAGTAATCGTTGCGCCGTTGACATATGCGCCAGCTCGACTTGCGAGGAACAGAGCGGTGCCCCCGATGTCCTCCGGGGTGCCGAGGCGGTTGGTCGGAATTCGCGATATGAAGATGTCTCCCGCAGTATCCAGCATTTCAGCGGTTACTGCTCAAAATTCACTTATCCAGGATCACATTGATTTGCAAACCAAGCAACTTACGTTTGCTTCGGAAGGCTCCTGAAGATGGAGACGGTCAAATTGGCCAATGCGACTACACCGCAGGAGAATTCGACACACCGCAGGCAATAGTATTGCTTAATATCCCTTCCTTGCCGAGTCGTCCAGCGAGGTGGCGACTCAGGTGATGAAGTCCTGCTTTTGCGGCAGAGTACGCATAGGTATCGTGATCGGGAACACCTAGACCTTCAACGCTGCCGATCTGATAAAAGAGTGAGTTTTAAAGTCCAGAGACGAGGTCCTGACAGATGCTGTGCGTACATTAATAATTCGGGACGGGTCGTTGAAGACATCCCCAGTTTGGCCACCCTGGGTAGCACCGGCACGGAGAAGAGGTAGGAGTTTCTGTGTTAAAGTAAAGACTCTTTGCAGATTTAACGTGAGGACTTTTGAAAAGCCTTCGTCCTGCGTTGCACGTCAACTTTGGGTCAAGATAGACACTGCGAACGGACCGACCGGATACTCATCCAAGGGCTGAGCCCATACTGTCCCAGCGTTGTTGACGAGGACATGAAGAGCCTTTTCTCTCGCTTTAAGTTCTTGCACCAGACGTTCCACCTCTGAGAGCTTGGAGACATCCGCAGGTATGGATATGCACGCGCCTGGTCCGAGGGCAGAAAGTTGTGCCGCAGACGCGTCGCAGTCCTTCGCAGAACGCGCCGAGATGTAGACCTAAAATGGCGGAACACCACCCTCCATCAGTTTGACACGGACAACCGCCAAAAATTCGGAGACTCACAGTTGCGCCATTTCTGACGAAAGCGGATGCAATCTGGGAAGATGAATGGTTGTGCTTTCTTGCAGGCGCCGTACTCACCATCTTCCCAATCCCACGGGACCCGCCAGTGACAAGAACGACTTTGTCCGCGACAGTAAACAACGATTCAGCTTGTAGGGAACTCATTGTGGACAGTGACTGAACCGTTCAGAAATTATAATGGTGGTAGGAAACAGGGTACGATCACGGTTTAAATTGCGGGTGCTATGCTGGTCCACCAGAAGAGGCCCATGATGGCCAACCTATTGTCATGAGTTTAATAAGGATACAAACTAAATTTACCGGTTGCCGGCATCAATGGGGGGAAACAAAGGTCGAGCTGACGGTGACAATACATTGTCATACTGAATTATCAATGCAAATTAACTCGTGTGCCTAATTTGATAAAACATATGAATACGCAGTTCTCGGTCTGTATTTAGTACCTGCAGGGTCCAACGGATAATCAGCTGAATGAAATCTAGTTTTCAGAGTCTAAGAGAACATCAGACATGCGTGAGCGTCGTCGCTTGAGAGAAAAGTCGTCCGATGCAAGGGCTGAACGGATATCGACGGGAATATCCTCGGATTTGTAGACCTGTAAATGTTGTGATTAAGAATCATGAAAGCAAGTACAACAGTTGGAACGGACAGTGCTTGGAACACGACTTTCACCAGCGACGTTTCTGCGTGTGCGTTTTCGGACACGGGCAGGCCTGTCTTCCTTGGGTTCGGATACGTTAGGCGTTTCATCCATGGAAACGTGCCACTGAACCGCAGGTAGGATACATGCGGCTAGGATGATAACAGAAAGAGAGAAGAAAGCAGCAGAAGCGACAAGTGCAAATGTGAGGGGGAAGCGAGACACCAGACCCCTGTTGGAGAAAAGACTCAGCAATGACCTTTGGATTGAGAGATAGGAGCTTACCGAATCCCATGGCGCCTGACAGCACCCCTCAGGGCAGCATTCCAGACACTTAACTCGCGACCCTCACCGTTACCTAAACTTTTCCAGCCATCCCTGCGGCCAAGATCGATTCTTGCATTCATCTTTGAAGTCCCGGGGACATAGGAGGACAGTAAAGGGACATCCAAATCAATGAGACGTGGGATGCCGAACGAGAAAGTAGCACGCTTGGGGGGAAGTGCAATAGCCTCGAGGATGGTGAGAGGAAAATCCAGAATGGAGAACGAAACGGACGTACTGGTCTGCTTACGGTGACGAGGGTCTTATTGGAAGGTGTGGAAAGTGACAAGGTGGCCATGAAGTTGCCGAGTGCAAAGTTTGTTTCAGACGCCGGGAGGACCAACTGAAGGGAAACGTCGTACGGCTGAACGGTGGAGAGAAGAGGCAGCGATAGCTCGGCATAGGGCGAGGGACCGTCGCTGCAATTGGAGTGAGCAAGCCCGGGAGACCGGGAAAGGAGGACTGACCCGTATTGGAGATAGATAGGGACTTGCCAGGTGACAGGAATATTTTTCCAGATGTACCAGCCAGAGAAGAGGGAGAAGAAAAGGATAAGTGGGATTAGGGATAGACAGACGAGCAAGGGTACGAGGTGGGAGGCAATCCTAAGGGAGGTAGAGGGAGGAAAGAGGTACACGATACATCTGCGGAGGATGGAGACGACGATGCGGAGAGGATTATAAGTCGATGCAAAGGACAGACCGGCAGCATCGTCGTCTGGCTCAAGTTTTGGCGGAGGGCGGACCATGGCTCGACGCTGAGAGCGATGAGGGGCCCTGATAATCGGAGCTTGAAAGACTAGCAAGACAAAGTACCAAGCAAGGATGTATTGAACATGAACCATATGAACATCAACGATCTCATTGGCAAACCACCCTCTACGCATGCCCTTGCCCAGTACCTCAGCACGCTGTCCACCGACACCACCCCCGCTCCAGACATCAAATCTTATCCAGACATTGTCTATTTGAACTACTTGACGCTCGGCCTCAGTTTCCAGTTCTCTCCTCGGAACGGGTACAAGCCCGCGACCGGCTTGAGACGCGAGCAGCTGAAGGACGATTATCTGCAGTTGGAGGCGGTAGACATCTACAATACCCCCAGCGTGAACGTACCCGCCAGATCTACAGAGCCTGCCTTTTCCACGTATCCACGTCTACCGATTGAGTTGCACTTGGCAGGAGTGACCCCGACTGTGATCACGATTGCAAAAGACACCACCGGCAAGGAATTCGTTGGGTGGCTGGGAGAGCCGAGCAGAAAGGGTGGTGGCGCAGGACCATCGAGCGGGTCGATCCACATCTGGTGTGAGTGGTCGCAGCAGGGGATCATGGTGGAATTTGGGGGCACTGATGCGAGAGGACCGCAAGCTTGGGAGCGGGGAGGGGATGCGGTATGGAGGGTGGTAACGGTATTTGAGCCCAAGTCTACCTCTACCTCGCGTGCGTGATTGTCAGGACCGTCTTTGGTGAAATAACATTGTAAGCGCAACGACTGGTTGGCGGTGGGCCACACTGCACACACCTCAAACGCACCACCTACGACCCAAATATCTTAGATGTTATTTTGTATTTAAACTAAAGCTTGTAATCTAGTATATCCTGGGTACGGGTGCGGGGATAACTAGTGGCGCCTGGGGTTTACCCCGTGCAGTGGTGCTTCTGCATGTGAGAGGTCACAGCAGGGAGGCAGCAGAGGAAGGTCATGGTCGGATGATCTGGATGACCAGCGACAAGCCTGGCGGTGGACGTTGAGAACAGAACATTGAGGATGGACATTGGAGGCCACGATTCCTAACAAAAATGGAATTCTGCCCAGCAACCGAATTGGGTGTTCTTCGCTTTGAAGTTTGCAGAGAATATTCATTCTACGCAAAACGAGGTATATTCACTCGCGCCAGCGGTCATCCAATAAAAGACGGTCACTAAGTATGTGACATCTCTCTCCCGAACCTCACCATGGCAGCACCACCCGATGTCACTACCAAAGCGATGAGCGGCAAGTTTCTTATGGTCAACTTTCCTCTCGTGCCTTTTGTCGTCGTCGCTCATCTCACCCCATCAATAGAACAAGGCACTCAGTGACAGCACCGAAGAGATTCTCCGGCTGCAGGGCTTGTCATGGTTCACGCGCCGTGCAATCGCCATGTTCTCTCTCACGCTCGTCATAAAGCACACCACTGACGAAGCTGGCGTGGAGCACATTGACATTGACCAGACACTCTCTGGAGGTATCCCCGGCGCGAGTGAGAACCGTACTCTGGACTGGCATGAGCGTGATGAAGACGACGATGTCTTTGGTCCTGTGATCGGAAAGGCGCGCAGGATTCCCGTAGAGGAGATCACGGATGAATTTTTGAAGAAAGACTGGACTCAAGATACCATCGACGACGACATCGTTTTGACCGATTCCTGGAGCACTCCCGGCAGGAGCAGTTACACGTGGAGAGCGGTACAGGTAATGGCTTCGTTTTCATTGGTTAGCTTGTTCTCACCCGCCCAACCAGACGTGGGGCTTCGCGATGGTGAATGGGGAAAGGCGATATGTGAGACACACCACCTTCACTTCGTCTCGGAAGCAGGACGGCCCGATCCACACCCGTTTCGTCTATGACTACCGTGAGTCCTCCCTCACCGGTTTTTGTGCGTTCTGAGCCCCGTGTAGTCGGCGCAGCCTGAAGGCACATACTCGAGATACCTGTCGTATCGTGGGGGATGATACCCCGTACAACACGGCTAGAAATACGCTATTTATAGCAAACAGTGGACATGAAATCATTAGAGTAACCAACAGCCACAGGACCGTGCGCAGTAGACAACGAGTCGATCTGTTTATGGAAAGGGGCTGAGTGAGAGTCAAATTCTTGTTTACTGCTCCAACTCTCATGCAGCGTGAACCCACCCTGACCCATCCCTCCACCCCTTCCCAGTCTACACATGTGAGCTTGACGGCTGAGGTGATCTCCGAAAGGACAGAGCTCGAGGATGGTGGTCTCATCTCCCATCCGCAGCAGTCGCACAGGTTCGCAAGCTTCCAGGTATCCTTGGCCTCCAAGTGGCCTCAACTGCACCGGTCGCTCCAGAAAATCCTTCTCTACATAAGAGGACCCAGGCCGAAGATAAACCTACCTAGTGAGCCGAGCTCCCGTCCTCCCCCCTCCCCGATGTACCTATTACTGTCTCATCACCCGCATCCTAGACCCTGACCCTCTCCTCGGTCGCACGTATAACTTCCGAGGCCATAGATTCACTATCGCACTCGAGCCTGCGATACTGCAGTTCACGCGTCCGTTCACTGCACCTTGGCTATTCGTTCTACTTGTTGCAGCATATATCATCGGCTTCGCTTTCTTTTCCCGTGCACAGTGGTTCCTCACACCCTCTTCCTCGTTTGTCGACTGCACGTCTGTTTTCTGGACGGAGAATGCTGGTTGCGGTCTCAACGGTGAACTATGTGCTCCTTTCACAAATACGTCTTTCGACTTCCGATGCCCTGCTCAGTGTAGTTCTGTCGTGCTCCAGAATCCTCGTCTTGTCGGAGACGTAGAGCTTGATTTCGTACCCCTCCTAGTTGGTGGTGGAGACATGCAAAAGACATACAGAGGCGATAGTTTCATCTGCTCCTCTGCAACCCAAGCGTGAGTACGATTGTGTTGCTCGAAGTCACACACTTATCGAGTACGGATGCAGTGGTTTCATCAGCGACTCAACCGGAGGTTGTGCATCCCTTCAGCTTGTCGGGAATTTTACCAACTACCTACCTGTCACTGTATCTGGTCTCACCTCCGTCGGTTTCCCCTCTGTCTTCCCTCTGTCTTTCCGATTCTCTCCTTCTACTTCACTCACTCATTGTACAGACCTGCGCAACCCTGCCCTGGCTTTCAACATCCTAGTCACGTGTGTTTTATTCCTCGTTCTTCGACCCAAAGCCATCGTGCTGTATTGGTGCCTTGTGTGCATCGGATTTTGGCACATTGCTCTTTTCTCACAGCCTCAGGGCACACCACCGCCATTGGATGTGGCCTTCGGTGTATTTCTTCCGACACTCTTTGTCTGTTACGGTTTTTGGAGAGTTGCCATTCGCTTCACGTTACCTGTCTTCGCAAACGCTCCCTTCGAGGCCATGATCTGGTATCTCGCGCCATACTGGACTGGGGTTCTCACGAACCTCACCATGGCACAAATACCTATTAGTCGTCTTACAGCGCAAGATATCACTCAGCAACCTGGTGGCCTCGTCGCGCTCATTATCATTGTCTTGATCTTGCTTGCTATCGTGATAAACCAGATACGTGTCATTCGAAAAACCGGTTATCTGCCGTATTATCTGGGCTGGTATGTCATGGGTGGCCTGGTCACTCTCGTTCTGGGACTTTTGCCAGGTTTGCAGCTCCGTCTGCACCACTACATCATATCCATGGCGCTTTTTCCTGGAACGGGATTTCCGACTCGCCTCTCGGCTATCTATCAAGGATTCCTACTTGGAATGTTCTTGAATGATGTTGCCGGTTATGGGTTCGCCTCCATCTTGCAGACTACAGCGGATGTGCGTCTCGAATTATTTCATCACGGCTGTCAAACTGACCAATTTGTAGCTCGTTAATGATGGGCCAACCGGCTCGCCACTTCCAACATTCGTTACCAACTCATCAAATTATAATACAGCGATTACACTAGCAAATCAAACAATCTCGTGGGCTCAAATACCAGACAGCCTACTCAGCCAAGGTTGGAACGGATTTTCCCTTCTCGTAGACGACGTGGAGCGTTACGTGGGTAGCGCTCTCAACTTTTCCCTTGGTGGATTGGAGGCAGGACTACCCCACTTTTTCAGATTGGCCGTAAGTGCACATGCTTCTGAACCTGGTATGGTAACGTTTATGGGCTGCTCTGCAGTACGTGAGCAATGGAAATCCAGGAGATTTCACCATGCCCGCAACCTTGTGGCCTAATGGGACGTGGATTAATCCTCTTCCTGGACCATCTTAATTTCACATATAACGTGTGCGCGCGGGACGGACCTGGCCCTTACTAGTACTTGCCGAGTATACTGGCTGAACATATACTTAACTATCGAACAATTACAGTAATATTCCGCCATATGTGTCAGAGTGCTACGTAGTTTGGACTCCTAACTTGATACCTAAATTGGGGTGCTGTGTCAGACATATATGGGGTCGCGGGAGGAACCTGCTCATGCAAACTTGANG
>JBBPQU010000854.1:0-13733 GCA_038092655.1 Boletus sensibilis
GGAGTAGGTGTCCTAAACCTTGCGGCTTATTCAATCCGGATCAAAACTGCCCATTCAACGTGCACGGATGCGTGTTCGTGTTGCGGTTCCCGCTGCAGACGGAGAAGGGTTGGAGGAACGGATTAAATCAGCAGCTGAGCAAGTCGAGCGAGTGGAGAAGGCAGAGATGTGGGAATATGTAAGGTGTTCATGATCTCTGTACACGTTTAACTGACAAGAATATCGTCAGGCCATGTTGATTGATCCTCCTCAGTTCAAGACGCTCGCTGATCTACTTCAGAAGGAATGCAAGGGAAGAGGGCGCCTTGAAACGCTCACATTCGCTGCGACAGCAGATAATAATTAGATTGCGCACTCAACATTTTCTCGTCTCCCTATTGATTCTACTTGGAGGCTACGAGCGGATTCATACTTACAGAGTTGTGCCTTGACCCGCAATCCTTTGTCTTCTTGACGGCAGCCTTTTGGTATCCAATGTCTAAATAACTGATTTGTAGATTTTGTAACACTCTATCTTAGTTACATCCACCTCTATTCGCCATTGTGCACAGATCATGTAAATCTCTAGTTTCGTGGTATCGCAGTCAGCGTGATCTCTAACTGATTTTCCACTAAGCTAACCGAGACCCTACATAGATTTGTCCGAGAGGGTCAACTGTGAGCAGTTCCGTTTCAACATTCAAGGCAACGCACCCTTCTAGGTCCTGTACAATATAGTCGAGGTTGCCATCTGCCTCCCTCAAGAGTGTTGCGGGTTGATGAGAAGTACACACGGCAAGCGTTCGAGCACCAGCAGCACGCCCTGCTTTGAGTCCAGACGGTGCATCCTCGATTACCAGGCCTGATGTATCTCAGAATCAGGAAGGATCGTCGGCGAATTCAGAAGAGTAGATAGCCCACATTTCTCGGGGGATATACCGAGTGTAACTGCACCCGCGATGTATGGGCCTGGTTTGGGTTTGCCTTCGGTGACATCGCCTGCTGTCACATAACCCTTCCGTGGTATCGGTAATGAGCACTTGGGGAGGGCGAGGCTCGCGTAGAATCTAGATGCTGGTAGGACTGTCATCACCAGGTTTCACAGAGACATTGTCTGAATAGGTACATGACGTAACGATGGTCCATCTATCCGGTGCTATCTCACTGAGCTGGATTCAGATGGTAAGCCGGGACCGTGGGTTGCCAGTGAGTTCAATGGTTACCTCGTTCAGCAGTTTCTGTGCCCCGTTGAGGACTTGAGGGCCTAGGCCATCCCGTTGGTTGGCCACCAGCAGTTCGAAACGCGCGATCTCTTTCTACAACGGCTCTGATCTGTACCTTGACTCACGTTAATCGATCGACGGGTCGACTCACCTCGAGCTCCGTCTCATCTGTGATCCGGCAGTACTCGCGCAAGGTGTCCGCCAGTCTCCTCCCGTGGGTTAGGTGGGCGATGTTGCTGGGGAGATGGGTATACTGCTTGCGGAATTCGTCCCAGGTAGAGAGAACGCCAGGAGTGGAGTCGATGAGGGTACTGTAATGAATGATATCAGCAACTTGAATTGAAAGGCTTTGAGTTAATAGTCATTACCCATCCAGATCAAAGAGGATCTGTACAAAATCAGTGAAGTCTGGTCAAGGGAATAATAAAGGTGTATTCCGCACTGCGTCGACTCGGATTCTACGCTCTTGTTCCATGGTGGATTCAAGGCGTGGGAATACAGGAAACAATTCGCTCTTTCCTCTGTATGAATTGATCGTGTCCATGGCCCAGATTTGGCACCCTTCTGAACTTCTTGCCCGTCGTCCACTATTGTGTTGCGCTGCAGAAGTGGCCATTGTGTCCCGGTTACCCATTGTTGTGCTATATCCAGCCTTATTCACAACACTACCCCGCCAGTATAAGAACAGTGCAGGCATGGCACATCTCATTGTGTTCATCCCCTTTTATTTCTTTGACCTTTTCACTTCCTCTACACACCTTCGTTGTTCCTGAGGCATTGACTGCCCCCCACACACTGTCCTTCTGACCCCACGACTACTACGTATCATCGAAGATTATGAGGTTCATCACATTCTCTACGCTCTTGCTTTCGTCTCTGGCTTCGGCCCGTCCAAGCCTCAGACAACGTCAGTCAAGTAGTTTCCAGCTACGGAATGGTATAGACTCCATCAATCTGAAGTAAGTCCAGTCTCATCTGCGGCTACGCCTAATTCTTTTCTGATCCATCATCATAGCAATCAGTTCATGTCATTGACTGCTACGTCGCCCTGTACCTCTGGTAACGCTTGTGTTGATGGTCAACTCGCCCAATGTGTCAACGGACGATATGTCTTGTCGCCCTGTAGCCCCGGTTTGATGTAAGTCTTATTGGTGTTTCTCGCGATATGCTAATGACCCGTCGATCACTAGCTGTGCAGCATTGCCATTAGTTAACTCGCCCGGGACAAGTATCACCTGCACGGCACAGGCTGATCTGAATACACGCATGGTCGCCACTGGAGCAACCAATGGCACCACTCCCGCTAATGCGACTGTTACACCCTCTCCTACAGCGACGTCGCTCACCGCGACCCCGAAGGCCTCATCTGGTTCTGGCTCGACCAACTCAAGCAGTGCCCAGACTTCCTTTACCCTCCTATCTTCTGTGATCGCCACAAACTTCTCACAGAACGGTCTGAACACGTGCACTTCAGAGGCTGGCGAAGTTGCTTCACTTACGTCCACCAACAACTTCATTAACTGGTGCGCTACGCTCCCCAACCTTCCCATCACCAATGGCCAGCAGCTCAAGAATGGTTCTTGCAACCCTGCTCCGATGGGGGCGATCCCCTCCACTTCCAACATGCCGAGCTCCAAGTTTGTCACGCCCGTCAACCTCGCTGTCATCCCATCGAACACTACCTTTCAAATTACATTGGCCGTCAGGAACCTTGCGATGGGCTACTTCGTCAATCCAGACACCAACTACTTCGCAGCACCTCAGCAACTCGACCCAACCACTGGTCTTATTCAGGGGCATACGCACGTCGTTATTGAGGCTCTCGAATCATTCAACCAGACCACTCCCACAGACCCAACCCAGTTCGCATTTTTTGTGGCGCTCAACAATAAAGCCGATGCCAGCGGCCATCTGTATGCCAATGTCACTGGTGGCCTTCCCGAGGGCACGTACAAGATGACTAACCTCAACACTGCGATGAATCACCAGCCTCTGTTGTTACCGATCGCACAGCGTGGTGCTTCTGATGATACGATCTACGTGAGTTCGGGGTGTCCTTTGCAAAAGGTCGATCTGACATATTACATTTCTAGTTTACTGTCGCTGGTACAAGCCAGAGTACCAACACCACAACCACAGTTCCCACCCAAATCCCGCAACCCTCTCGGTCCGCCATCACTTCTCCTGTGGTCCCCTCTAGTACCCCCATTGCCACGCAGACCCCTAGTGCAGGAAACTTCACCGAGACGTGCTAGCTTTCGACGCCAACGCAACGTCCTCCTTTACTGATGTGACATTAATTGGAGAAGTCGTTGACCGACCACTCCATCTGCCATTGACATCATAAACATACATTTGTATTGATAAACTCATTTGTAGCAGTCAGTTTTATAGAGTAATTTTGCTTACTGGTTGGGTAACAAGGGAATGCATTCGGTGGCACTTGAAATCGAGCGGATCAGTAAGGAATTATAATTGAAAAGGTCATAATGCATAAGGTAGTAATGCATAGCCTTGGGGAGTTGAAGTCGAGCCCTCTCCCAGCCAAAATGCACTCTAATAATGCATAAATCTCATAGTGCATCAACCTTTGTCAGTCCCAACGCTATGCATTACGACCGTGAAGACGGTGCCACACGCAATCCTCCACTCTGCTTTCCTGATATGGATAGAGGATCGGCGAACAATATCCGTGCTCGGCCCACTCCTCGCTTTTCTTTCATCCTCCCGCTGCAGCCTGCAATTAATTCCTACTCTTCCTGTAAGTCTTTCTTGGAGACTGCTTCACCTCTCGTATGTCTTTATCATTGCCCATCTTTGGCATTGTAGTCATGAACAATAGTGAATTTTGCAGCCTTCCTGATCATGTCGGACTCGAGGAGCACTGTCATCATCAAAATCCCCGCAACTTCTGCCAACATCGGACCAGGCTTTGATGTAGTAGGACTCTCACTCTCACTGTATTTGACCCTCACCGTCAAATTTGGGCCTCCCTCGACCGACCTCGTGAAAATCACATACTCCGGAGAAGGGGCCGACGAAGTCCCTCTCGATCCCTATCGAAACTTAATGACCCGCGTAGCGCTCTACGTCCTGCGCTGCAACAGCCAACGCTCGTTTCCTCCAGAGCTTGTCAGTATTCATGCTGACAACCAGATACCCTTTGGCCGCGGGCTCGGCTCCTCGGGGGCAGCTGTCATTGCGGGTGTTCTCCTCGGGAATACGCTCGGGCAACTCGATCTATCGTGTGAACGGATACTAGACTATGCGCTCATGGTCGAGAGGCATCCGGACAATGTGACCGCAGCGCTCGTCGGTGGTTTCGTCGGATCGTACCTCCGAGAGCTCGATCCTGTCGCTAGCGAGGCTGCCCAAGTACCGCTATCGGAAGTGTTACCAGAGTACCCTCCAGATGCAGGGGAGGAGTGGGGATTATCCCCGCCTGTCCCTCCATTTGGCATCGGACACTTTGTTCGTTTCGGTTGGAGTCCTGCTATCAAAGCCGTGGCGATTATACCTCGATTCGAGCTTAGCACTGCCAAGGCGAGAGAGGTATTACCCACCGAATACTCTCGAAAAGATCTCGTACGTATGCTTGATATAGGTATGCCTCCGTCTGAATCGGCTGATGGGAAACTTAGGTTTTCAATATGCAACGGCTTGCCGTGTTGACCACCGCGCTTGGACAATCACCACCTGATTCCGAACTTATCTACGAGGCGATGAAGGATCGTGTCCATCAACCGTATCGAAGGATGCTCGTATGTGTTTGTCGTGTAATGGTCCATGAGCGGACAATTTAGCAATGCCCACAGATCCCTGGTTTGCCAGCAGTGACATCATCGATTACCCCGCAATCACATCCTGGTCTACTTGGCATCTGTCTCTCAGGGGCAGGGCCAACGATCTTGGCTCTTGCAACCCACAATTTCGAGGCTATTGCAGAAGGTGCTCGTGCAATATTTGCGACAGAGAACATAGAAGTAGACTGGAAGTTACTTGAAGTTGTTGGCGGAAGTCAGTGTTACCCAGTACAGGCCAACTAGATAGAACTAGATGAACGTAGAAAAATGGTCATTAGTGGTCATATTGTATCCTGACATGCATGCGTCATAGGTATTATGCCTCCGGGTATCCTAATATCTAACATCTACTCGCTTCTAGCCTCTTGCGTTAAGACAAACAGCTCTCATCGCGACAAGGGATGCTGAGCTGCCATCGAAAGGTAGGTCAACTGTGAACATCACATCACTGCGGTCACTATTCAAGTAGACCGGCAGTGTCACCAGGTTAATCTGATCAGCGGCGTCCTCTTCTTGCACCCAACGGATCTGAGATGCATTCAGGTGAACGGCCTCGCCATCGTTGAGCACAAGCTTCCCGGCTTCTGCATCCCACGCAGCTCCCTCCAACGTCAAACCTGAATCATCATGATTAGCAAAGTTGGATAGGGAAACCGCGCTCTAGGACTCACCATCGACGATGAAGGCTCCCGGGTTGCTCATTTGACCGATGTCTAATCGCAGACTCAGTGTCTCCAAACTCCAGCGCTTGCGGTGAGCTACAGCCTGCCGAGTAGCAGTAACATACGCCTCCGGGAAGAACAGTCCTCCAAGCCAAACTTCAACGTTAGATAAGGACTGCTGCATCGTCGTAATCCCGTCCAATTGAGCCAGGCGACGAGCGAGGTCCGGAATCCACTCCGACACTGACATGGCTTTGGGAACCTTGTATCGTCTCCAGTGTGTTGGAATAGTACCTAGATCATGTTAGTTTGGTTCCAATCAAGACAGCGTCGAGTTCACCTTTAGTCAGGGAGCTCATTAAAGCACGGAGGTGATTGGTCTGCTTCAGTTCACCCTCGCAAACCTTGACGACATCCGTAAGGTCCTTGCGAACCTGGTCAAGCAACTTGCGTCCGATGGAGCCTTCCCGGAAGAATAGGCGATTCAGTGGATCTGGGTTGTCGCTGGATTGTCTGGGTAATATATTCAAGGACTAGGTGAAAGCATAAGTAACAAGTCAGTTATTATGAGCAATGTATCCTTACTGATGGCAACTGGGTCAGCCATTCGCGACAACGCTCGTGCAGGTTGCGCATCCACGCGGGCTGCTGTGAAGACTGACTCTTTGAAGGACTCCCGGTACTCGGAACGTCATCCTCATCATCGGCCAGCGTTCGCATCTTCCGTAGCTTGCTGAGAAGCTCGTTACCTATGACAAGTGAGCTTAGGTGCATCGAGCTAACCTCGAAGAACTCACCTTGAGCAACAGCGATGACCCTTTCTGCAGTGGGCGGCAGTGTCAACCATGATGGTGGCTCGCGGTCTGGTAACCCTTGCACCCATGATAGGAAGTGCTCAAGTTTAGTGCCATCAGGAGCTTCAAGAACCTGACTACTATTGATACTGGGCACCAGGTTGAAATCCACATTGTAAGCAGCCGGGGTAAACAGTTTATCGACGAATGCATCGAGAATGCGTTGATCGAAATCGCTGTCGATACGCCCACCATACACTGACTGTTTGATGAGTGTCCGAAGCGCATCCCACGGAATCGTGGCAGGGTCAACATTAGCCCTCCCTTTGGCAATAGCGTTGAGCCACGTGTCGATCGTGCCAAAGGCAGAGGCCATATCGGAGTCGTTGAAGTCGTAAGTTTTGCTCCAGCCCAGTGGAACATATCGTAAACGTTCTTGCACAACGGCATGGAACCATGCGAGGAGGAAATACAAACGGACCTTCTCCGCAGGCCCTTGAGCAAGGCGCTGTGGGGAGATGGATCCCAGCGAGTCGAGCAAGTTGGCCTTGACTCCTGGTGGAGGCTCGTTCATGATGATGCGAGACTGTCGGAGGATGTTGACAGGAATGGATGGGTTGGCTTCCATGGTCAAGAAGAGGCGGAAGTTGCGATGAGGATTGAGGGTTTGTAGTTTCTTCTCCAGCTGTCCTAGCCATGAAGGGGCCAAGTGAACGTTCTTGAGGAGGACCCATGTCCCTTGTCTTGATGCTGCAGCGATGGCTTGATCTGCGAGAGTAAAGCCCTCCTGAGAGCCCATGGCAACCGAGGAAGACCGCGCTCCGACAGTTTGTATGAGATGCTCAACACGGTAGCTAGCATCATAGCCAGTAACAGATACCAGTGCAAGTGGGGTCGTAGCGGGAACCTCGTTTCCAACCATAGCTCCGAGGTCGAGTTCGGACGACAAGTCATATTGGAACACAGTTCGCACAAATGATGCGGTGGACTGCAACAGACGATCAGGTCGCAAGCACTTGACAATAAGCATCGAACGAAGGGCCTCCACAGCGGCTGCTCAAATGTCAGAAACACGAAGAACTTGTATAGGAGAGGTGGACACGTACGTGTGCTTGGCTCCCAAGGTAGAGGGACGATCGTTTCAGGGTTTGCAGATTGTAGGAAAGGCACCCAATCTTCAGGACGCTCGAAGACGTGGTTGAGAACAGGCTTGAAGAGATTTTGTTTCGCATAATCTTCGAGGTGCATCATCTGGTCTGGGGAAAGTACGGAAGAGACAGGATGCTCGCCTGAAGAGGCGTTAGGTTTTCCAATGATTCCCTGGCCACTTTCGAGCAGGAACTCGAGTTCGTCTGCGATATCCTCAACATTTCGCAGCTTCACTTGTGCCAAAAGTACAGCGAGCATGACATGGTCACGGTGAAGCAAAGCTCTCGAGGTTCGCTTGTACACGATCAGGAAGAGGTCGTTTAGTAGGATCTCCCGCCGTCTGTGGTAGTCAGTGACGTTCTTCAAATTGGGGTTATGATGGAGCACGTAGTCGAAGATGTCGAGGAAGAATCGAAGGGAGAACTGATAAAAGTGATTGACGAGGTTGAGTTGTTCGAGAATGAAGAACACGGAACTGCAAGCTTGCGCCAACGGCAGGTATTCTGCAGTCACTTGCTCGACTTCCTTCATGACGATGTCTGTCTCCTCCACCTTGCGCGTGATCTCTGCAGCTTCCCGTTTCAACGTTTCCAAGGTGCTGATGACTTTATCGTCGTCAAGAATGTTTCCAGTCGACTCGTTGAGAGCTTGCAGGAGCAACTTTTCTAGTGTTCGGAGGCGAAGGCGGAATTCGCCTTGGGCTTTCATGAGATCCGTTCTCTTGCGTTCAGTATCAGGCCGTTCTACCTTGAGCACTTGATCCAAGGATTGGCTTTGGAGGCTGCTACGCGTCATTGTGAAGTTGACGAACGTAACTCTACTGCAGATGTCGGGGGAGAACTCGACCGACGGATCCCGAGTCGAGAGGAACATTGTGAACGCAGGAGAGAAGTCGATATCTTGGTTGCCTATGCGAATGAGCACACGGCCACCCGTTCTACGAATCTCCTTGTTCAAGACGGCATTCAGGATGGGATCCAAATACTCGACATCCTGGATAAGAATGGGGTTACCGAAACGCAGAGCGCTCTCCAAAACTTTGAGGAAGGCTTCATCAAGGAAACTCGTGACCGTGATTTTGCGTTCCTTGTACTCATTGAGCAAGAAGGTCGTCGCCTGACCAGTGGGATCGATGATCAACGGGTAGCGGTTGAATCGTTTAAGCATGATCGCATTCTCGGTGGTCAGGTTGTCGGCTGGAAGCGACTTGGATTGCCAGCTCAAGCGATCATCCGCAGTCGAGAGATACTCCGTCAACGAGAGTTCCGCTTTAAACTTGACGTTGGCTTCGAGAAGATGGTTCGACCAATCTTGCCACATCACCTCTCGGTAATGTTGGTCAAAGAAACCACCATACGCAAGGAATGCTGCAGACAGCAACACATCGCCAACAATGGTGCTCATCTCTGCATCGAAAGTACGACTTCCGGACTCCCATCGTCCCTTTTCCGAGGACAAGCTTTCGAGGAGCTTCATGCTACGATCAACCTTGCTCTGCACTCGCTCCATCTCCGATTTGATGGCCTGCGTTTCCGAAATGAGAAGCGCGTATTCGTCCTTGTACTTGGCAATCTTCGCCTCCAGTTCAGCAACGATGTCGATGATCTGAGCAGCTTGTTTCTTCGTAGTCTCCGCTTGCGTTTCGAGGGATTGCACCTCGTTACGTAGAGGCTCGACCTTGTCAAGAATCTCAGAGAAGCGGACCTGCGCAAGCACCCACTTGACGAGAGGACCACAGGCTTTACTGGCGCGCTGGACGGTCTCAAAGTTGAACGATGGCCGGCTCAGGAAATCCTTCTTCATGAGCTCACGGAGAGGCTTCGTCATTTGGTTGTTGGTATCGAAGTTGACGATCCTCTGGATGAAGTCATCCCGACGAATAATACCTTGAACTGTGCGCCAGCTGTCGATCTTATGACCAAGAATCGTGCAGACAGACTCCATAGCAAGTTTGACGGCCTCTGGTGGATTGGCCATCGTCCTGACTTCTTGCAAGTGTTGTCTCTTGATGTTACTGACAGCGGCCTGTGCTTCCAACACAGCAGGCTCTGCGTCTGCAAGGTCAGCCATGACGACAGCACGACGTTGTGCGATATGCTTGTCCTGCTCCACCAAAGCGGCCTGGATTTCGATAGACGCCGCCTTCTTCTGTTCAGCCTCCTGCTGGTCCGCAACCATGCGCTTAAGCTTCTCGTTAGCTTCTGCATCCTTGGCTTGAAGTTGGGAACGCTTTGTGGCAAGGCTCTTGCGAAGCTCCTCGACTTGCGTCACTGTGTCCTTGAGTTTGTCGAGACCGACGTGAAGGTGACGTTGCTGTTCCTCAAGCTCATCACGCTTCTCGTTATAGAGCCTGACATAGTGATTGATACTAAAGAACACCAATCAGGTCAACGGTTCATCTCAATGGAGTGAAAAGACGTACAAGTCAAGGTAGTGCCGGGGAGTAACATAATTGTAGCGGCCTTGGCGACGACTGATACGCTGGTTGATCTGGTGCATTGACATATGCACGTAGACGAGAGCATTCACGACAGCAGTGCGATGAATGGGAGGCATGGAAAGCTCGCGATAGGCAATAGGGAAATGAACAGGTGGGGAGTACGAAGACAGGTCCAGGTCCAACGTATGGGTGAACTCCATGCCAACCTGGTAGAATGCCTGGTCTGACCAATCACCAAACCAGTCGAGAACACAACGGTTGAACAAGGCAGGCGACGTAGCAGCGCGGGACGCAAGACCGTTTTCTGGCGGATTCATGGTGAAGACAACATGGAGATTCTTCGCAACTTGCTGAGTGAACCACCGATACAATTCCTCGTGTGAGTCGAGCATAAGCCCATCCCTTTGCGACCCTTCCTTGCACGCTGTCATCAAAGCAGCATGTTCGTCGCCCTCGAAGAGACCTGGCACCTCGGCGTTCGCGAGAAGTGTGTTCATGCGTTCCAGGAAACCCGAGTCAAGCACATTGGATTCGTCCATGATAAAGCAGATTTTCTCGCCCTTGCAACCAGCGCGTCTCAATACAGTACGGAGATCGTCATCGAAGTCATCGCCGGTATACTTGTTCGAAACCTTGATTTGGAAAATGCTCAAGCCATTGAGCCATGCAACGAAACGAGATAGCGTCGTCTAGCAGCATCGTCAGCCTTGCAATACAAGCATTTAAAGCCTCGTCCATTACCTTGCCACTGCCGCTGACCCCAATCAACAATAGGTGGCCTTGAACTTGGCGGAACACACGGTCAATCCTGAGGACATGATCAAGCACGTCGTTGAAAAGTACAAGAGGCACATCCAATTCTTCCTCGTAGAAGACGCGCAGACGAGCCTTTGTGTACTCGCGGAGAACTTCTCTGTCGACGGGAATGTAGTCTTTCGAGGTCCAATTGGAGAACAGAATAGGTCGGTTCAAGGCTTCGTCGCGATTGATGGTCGGGAAATGTTCCATGGCGGCAAAGTCAATGTGTTCGTCAGTCCACTGTTTTTCCTCCTCGCTGACGAGACGGTCTTGGAAAAGACGCAGTGCCTCGTGAGCCCAGACGCGCACCAAGCCCTCCACGGATAGAATCTCCAGGGGACGGATGGCTTCATAGATACCCCGTACCCATCTCGTGAGTTCACGAGGACTATAGACGTAGTGAGCTTGAATATCGGAGGTGAAACGTTTCTGCGAAGCGAGGTAGAAGGAAACCATTGCGTCTGTGAGAGGCTCGGCGTACGCGCGCAGCGTTGGGATAACCTTGAGAAGGGCACGATTATATGTACCATAAATTTGCTTGAGCGAGACCTCTCCTGGATAGTCCACCATGATGAGCGGTGCATGGCGGAGGAAACGATGACTGAGGGGAACACGCCCAGGATCGGTGGGCGGGTTACATGCACCGACGAACTGGATGCGTTCGAGTTTAACCCACGACATGTCGCTTGCGCGCCAGTATCCACCGCATTCAACCAATTGACGCAAAAATGAGATAACTCGTTGAGTGCCATACTTGTCTTGAGCTGGCAGGTTGATTTCATCACAGAACACAACCAGCCAGCGGCCAATCTGAACTGGCGCAAGGATGACGCCGTTCGGAGTCTTTCTATACTCGCAGTATTGCTCAAACGTCTTGAGAATGAGCTCGGGAGTGGTGGCACTGGAGAAGTTGAGGCCGACGACTTCCATGTCAGGAAGCTTGCGAAGGGCACTGAAGAGCGTCATGGTCTTCCCTGAACCCGGAGGTCCACACAGCATGAGAGGCTTGTGTTCAGAAAGCCATGAGTAGAGGACTTCCTCGTGGCGCACGGTATCCATGGTCGGAACGACGACATCAGCCGCAGTAACAGAGTGTGCGTCAATTTCAATCGAGGGCACCTTGGACTGCCAAGCAATCCAATCCCCAGTGGCGATCTGTACATCAAAGTCGATGAGAGACGCTTCAGCAGCCATCGGCGGTAGGTCGATGCCAGTTTGTTTCTGTAAGAACTCGCCCATCTCTGCACGCAAGTCCAGTTTAGCGTCACCAGAAAGTGCCCAGATGATGCTGACAAGCAGGCGCTTGGTGACATATTGTTCGACCTTCTCAGGGGGAAGAGGGAAATCCGAGTGTTGGATGTTGTACTCGATGATGTTACGTGCGGTCTTGTTGAGCAACGAGAAGAGTGTGTGAAGCGCACGAGTAGTCGTGAAGTCCATGATGTGATCGATGGATTCTGCAAATTCGAGGGCAGAGCTGACAAGCTCTCCATCCGCAAAGTAGCGCTCGAGGATACCAGCAATTTGAACCTGGGTGACAAGGTGGGTAGAACCCGGAGTTTCAGCACCGAGGATGTCAGCACGGCGTCCAAGCATATCGGCAGCATCCTCATCGTCCGCGTCCAAGGGCACAGATGAAAGAGTGTTAAGGTAGTGGCGATAAACCATCGAAGGTTCGATGACATCCTCGCTGAACCAGATCATACCACAGCGACTGACAGTAGCGAGAGTGGCGTAGCGCAAGTGCTCGACCTCGAACATGATCCGGACGTTGGGAGGCAGGTTCAGACGCTCACCATTAGGAAGCGTGAGTAGTTTGTTGTCATCAAGAACACTTTAGTAAAGATCGGTGAGCCAACTGTTCCAGCATTCAGCAAATAAACAGACCTATTCAGGTTCTCAACCCACTCCGGATCGACGTCACCATCGAATATGATCCAGTGTCTCTTGGAACTCTCGCCACGCACATCATCCACAATCTTCCGCAAGATATGCGTGAACAGACCATCATTCCACTCGCGCGTAGTTGGGTCAAGCGTGCCATAGAGCGCGTCCTTGTGGATTGCTTTAGGATCAATGACATACGCAACTCCTTCGGTGTCATCGAGTCTCTCCAACGCTGAGAGGAGGACTTGCCATGCGTTTGTCTTGCCAGTGCCGGAGGGACCGACCATCATAAGACCATGTTGGATCTTCTGGATCTGGTACAATTGAAGAATCTTGGCGATCCACCGCTCGCCATCCAACAGGCGCCGTTCGGCACAAACCTTCAGGATTTGCTCACGGAGCGCCTCCAGGTCGACGGGAACATAATCTGTGCCAGGGAAGACATCTGCAAGCAAGCTGGAAGCAATTCAATGTTTAGCATGTGAGGGATCTATGCCGTGGTTAACCCTCACCTGGTAAGCAAAGGCACATCATCAGCGACCAACTTTGGCACGATCGTCTCCGTGACACTCTGGATGACGATGATCTGTTCAGAGACGACATCCGAGAGCCCGTTGACACCATCCGCGTCCTCAAACTTGGCATTCTGCAGGCGTTCACGCTTGAGGATACCTGCACTGGCAAGCACAGCCTTGAGTGCACGTAGACCAAAGTCATAATGGGGTTGAGGCGAAAGCTGCTCGTCGCAAAGGTTGAAGAAGGGTACGATCTTGGACGCAAGGGATTCGGCTGTTCGGAAACCTTGAGAGAAGAGCATAACTTGGGCGATGAGCTCGCGATCAGGCCTTGTCATTGCCATCCTATGAGACTGGTCAGAGTGGTCATTCGCATGGCAAGGATATGAACACACGGTCGGAAAAGCTTGGTCAAGTTTGGTGGCAAAGTCGACCGTCCAGCGTAGTTGGGGTTAGTGGTAATGAAGATACCTGGTTTCCATG
>JBBPQU010000855.1:0-13730 GCA_038092655.1 Boletus sensibilis
GCACTGGGAACTGGCGGTGTCGCCGGCGCAGGAGGCTGTGATTGGCCTGTGAGTTCTCTCCAACGAGTAATTCGTTCAATCTCCTTAATCTGTTTAGTGGGATTTTCGCGCTCTCCATATACATTCCCAGGCCTCAGTGGGGGGCGGCATTCATGCGCAGATCACTTAGGGGGTACGGCAGGTGGCGCATCCAACTGTGGAATCCTCCTCCGAGGAGTAACAGGCGGAGGTGGGGAGGGGGTCCTAGTGCGCTCTGTAGGAGCGTCAGGTGAGGGATCTCGCACAGAAGGTGGCGCAATCTGTGGTTGGCGACCATGAGGGGGTGATGGTGGCAGTAAATCATCCTCAACATCATCAGATGGAGGGGCCACTGGTGGGTCATGCTGGTGGGGGTGGCGAGGAATTTCGCTCACAGGCTTGTGAGGCTGAGCTCCAGCACAGCGAGGGAACAGGTTCTCATCGAACACTGCATGTGCGTAGGTGTGGAGTGAGTTGTCTGGGCGCATAAAAAGATAATTGCGCTCATTTCCAGGAGCAACCCCTAGATATATCATTAGCTGAGACTTAGGCTGCAGCTTGCCTCCATGAGTGTCCACTGGTAGATGAACATACGCGCCACATCCGAAGACACGGAGATGGGAAACGGTAGGAGGAACTTTAAATAAAAGCTCATAGGGCGTCCTCCAATTAAGCCCTTTCTTAGGGGTGTGGTTATAGACGTGAGCTGCATGCATTACTGCAAATTTCCAGTAAGAAGGAGGTAGGCAAGCGTGAAGACGCATTGCCTGAGCTTTGTCCATGATGGTGCAATGTAAACTACCACTCTTATGCTTGTGCGTTGAATGGCACACTGAGCAAGGGGAAGTGTTGAACGGTACAGTAGTATACCATAACTAGTAGATAGTTCACACGTTGCTAGACACTACATAGTAGAACTCAGCTCTCTGAGTTTGAATATCACTCTTGATTCACAACAAGCATCATCTCAGTTAGAAATCAACCACTGCAGGTAAGTACCAAGTGATCTGCGTAATGCCTGTTCTCTACACAATTTATAGAACCTTAGGAAGATATAGACTTGGAATACACCTTGGTGTTCCATTGTTACGTGGTCGTAACATCAACTTTGTCAGTGGCAAACTTACACTTCTCGAGTTTGAGGTGTAAGTCCAGCTCCATCATATGCTGGAGGACGTGTTTCATGTGTTCTTCATGGGTCTTCTCATCTGGGGAGAAGATCAGGAGGTCGTCCATGTAGATGACAAGCCATTCTTCAGCAATCATATCACAGAAGGAGTCATTCATGAATCACTGGAACATGGCAGGTGAGTTGCAAAGTCCGAATAACATCACTGTGGGTTCGAAAAGACCCTTGTGAGTGACGAATGTGGCCTTCCATTGATGGCCATCTTTGATGCGGACATTGTTGTAGCCCCATTGGACATCAAACTTCATAAAGACCTTGGTGTCTTTAAGTTTGTCCATAAGGTCAGAGATGAGCAGGAGAGGGTAGGCATCTTGAATGGTATGTTCATTGATGTATTGATAGTCTTGGCAGGGACGAAGTCCACCATTCTTCTTTTTGACAAAGAAGAAGGGGGAGGCCTGAGGGGAGTTCGAGGGGCGGATCTTTCCGGTGGTGAGGTTTTCATCTAAGAAGGACTCAGTAGCAGTCCATTCTTCGGGGGTCAAAGGGTAGAGTTTCCCAATCTTTGGAACAAAACCTTCTTTGAGATTGATTTCATGGTCATAGGGTCGTGAAGGGGGAACATGATTGGTGGCTTCTTTGGAGAAGACTGAGGTGAATTCGACATAAGCCGGAGGAAGAACCATGTTGGCCTTGGATTGGTGAGTGGTGATGGCGAGTTCCATAGCCTGGATGAGTCTAGTGACCCTAGTGGATCCTAGAGAAGCAAAACAGGATCCAAACCTGATCATTCAGTAGAGGGCACGATTGCTGAGAGCATGATCGAGGAATTGATTTTCCTCTTCCCTCCTGTTAAAGGAGAAAAGTTTCTCCTGTTCGGTGGCATAGACATTGACATGGCGAGGGGGAGTGGGAGGAGGGACCTAGTAGTGGGCATCGTGTCGCTTAACATCAGCAATGTGGAAGGAGTAAAGTTCCTTCAACTGATCGGAGGATTTAGAGATGGCAACTGTGCATTTGGCCCAGTCGATCGAGGGATTCACAGCATGTAGCCATGGGGTTCCGAGGAGGATATTGTCTCGGAGGAACATCAAGTGGAAGAGCACGTGGTGGGCGATGCCTTCTATGTTGAGGAAGACGGTGACTCTGTGTCAGATATCACCGCTCTTGTTGAAGGAACTATTGGTGTTCTGGGCGCGGAGGGGTTGTTGGAGTTTCTCGATGGGGAGAGCATTCTTCTTGGTGAAGTCCCAGTCCATACAGTTGATGCTGGCTCTGCTGTTGATAAAAGCGCGGGTGTTGACGGCTTTGAGGGTGTGCGAGGGTATGATGAGTTGTATGGTGATTTCTATTGCTTTCAGTACAAGAGAGGGTACGGTTACACCATTACTAGAGGAAGGGGGGTCTGGCGTCAAAGCAGATCCCCGGTTTAAAAATCCACAAGAAAAGAAACATGACGGACATTTTCTTTATCATCATCATCATCATCTTCAATCTCCTCCAGCTTCGGAAGTGTTTCTTTGACCTTGTTGATATGTTTGCTCTTCGGCTTCTCAGCTGGGAAGGAGGGGCATTTAAAGGAAGTATGGCTGGGTTTCCAGCAATGGAAGCAGAGGCCTTCCTTGCAGCAATGCTGTCGTTCCACATCAGTCAGCTTGCTTGCTTTCACAACATCGACGTCCATGGCATCAGGGTCTTTGGCAGGGGCTGAGGATCTAGGGGTGAACGAATGATAACCGCCTGAAGGTTTCTTGTTAATCTGGGCAATCTCGCAAGTGCGATCCCTTTGGGTTTGGAAATGTACAGCTTTTTCATACCAGGAGTCGATGGTGGAAGGAACAGTATCCATTCCCATGATTTTGGACATAAGGGGGGCAGGGATTCCTGATGTGAAGTATCGGATCAAGATGTTGGGGTTGGTGATGCGCACAAGGGCGACTTTGTTCTTGAACTCCGAGATATAGTTCTAGAGTATCATAGTGTGAGATTTGTCCTTCTTTTGAACAACACGAGTGGTGAAGAGCCAGGCAATTGTGTTGCCGATGGTGTCGTGATGCTTGAATGCTTTTTTGAAGGTGATTTTGAAATCATCAAACAAGCCGAGGTTGGGGGTCGTGAGAGCTAAGGCAGTCTGGTGAAAGGTGCCAGCCCAAGTGCAGGCGGATCCCTTGGTCATGTGAGAGAGGGCGAAGGCGACCTTCTTGGCATTGGTGTTATAAACATCTGCATTTACCAGAAGGTAGGTTTCAATGGTGTTGAGCCACTCAATGGCTCGTTCATAGGATCCATTGAAGGCTTTAGGGGCCCCGAGGCAAAGTTCGACAGCACGGGAAGACATACCCGAGGGAGAGGAGGGTGATTGAGGTTGGACAGGTGAGGGGACGAGGAATGGGGGATTCCAAGCTATGGGAGTAGGGGACAGAGGAGTGGATACATGAGGAATGGAGAAGGAGTAGGAGAGCTGATGGGATAGCTCATTGTCTTCGAAGGTTTCTTCCCGTGAGGGTAGGGTGATGTCGGATGGAAAAAGATCTAAGGGATCTTCAGGTTCTTCCTCAGCGTTAGTATCGTCTGAGGTGGATTCAGGGGATTCAAGAGGTTCTGGCCGACAAGGTCACCAGAGAGAGTTGTAGGGGTTTTGGCGAGAAATGGTGGCAGCTTATGTAGAAGTAGCCGGCAGGTAGAGCTTAGACCTTTTGTTACACTCGACCCGGGTAGGACTGAACATAGCCCTTGATGGTCAAGAGAGGTCTAGAGCAGAGGGTATCCTTGGATGTGTAAGTGTTCACAAGGCGAAGTGAGTCGTCCTGTGGTGGGGTCCTGAGACAATGACAAGGAGACCGATCGAGTAGGATCAGGTCAAAGGTTCAGAGGTATTCTACTGGGTGTAGATATACAATGACAGTGGCAAGGGAGACCAAACGCAGGGGCTCAATAGCTCACCTGACCGGGTCAGAGGGTTCAAGGGACTGGACAAGTCTGGGTCAAGGGTTCCGAGCATGAGGGATGAGAGGAGACAAGGACCGAGTGGATTGTCTCAGCTATGCATGAAGTACAAGGTAGACAAGGGAGATCTAAGCTGAGGATCAACTACAGTGGGAGTTGCATATTTATATATAGAAGTCCGGAGCATGGACCATGTGAATGAAGTACCAAAAGTGGAAGGGGAATTGTGGATGATGTGCATACAATAATGAGAGCCAATGAAGAAGCAACGCATCAGCTATTATTACAAAGATAAGGATGGTGTCATCAAGGCATGACAACTGCGGAATCATGTGGTGAAATGGCAATAGCTGACTGGAGGAAGTCACATGATTGGAGAGAGAAAAGATGTACGAGGTAGGAGTTGAACGAGCAACTCGTAGGAATACAGCACAAGGCTAAGTGTGAGAAAAGAAAAGAATAACCAGTGAATCATAACACCGCCCACCTGCATGAAGGGCCTGCAGCCTCCACTTTCTCATTCACCCTTCAACCTCCATCTTCAACCCACTTGCCTGACTCCTTGCCCGCAATCCCCCCCACCCACTTCAATGAACCGCCACTGTCTTCACAAGGCAATAACTCCCTTGCTCCATTCCTCCCCCGCTCCTCAAGTAAGACTCAAAGTGGGCATGGCACAACACCATTCATATTTCACGGTGGTGCTTTGTGCATTGTTTCTCCCCATCACCATTCGCAGCCCAAACAATTCATCTCCCTCAACTCTGATGATGAACAAGATCAGCATGCATCCTCACCTTCAGATCATTGGTGTGCCAAAGCACCCATGGCACGGGAGTCCAACTCCTCTCAAGACAATTCCATCTCTCATGCTCACTTCTCACCAGTGTCGTCCAAAACCTCTGATTAATGATTCCACCGCATCATATCTACCCCTTCCACCTCTGCTGTCGATACCACTGCCAGTAGTGGCTCACGCCGGTTCACAACAAAGCAGGTGCACACACCTGCTGCTACTGCTGCTGCTGCTGCTGCCACTGCCAACCCAACTGAAAAATTCAGCACACAAGCTGATGAATTGATCAAGCAAGGTGTGACATTCACGGATTGGCAACATGAAGAGAAGGCCTGCTGTTATGATGCACACTATCACGACAAGGCCGCTGAACGGGCACATGAGGAATAGATGGTGCAGTTCAACACTGAGCAAGCCCAGTGCATATGAGAGTTTGAGATGAAAATTGCTGAGCTCAAGTTGAAACAGCTGGATCATGAGTTGGAGTTGGTGACACCGTGAAGGTACAGTCCAGTGTGAATCCTCCATCCTTGTTGTCGTGAATCTTTGTTGTTACTGTTGTTGTCTTCCATCACATAGTACATACATGTAACATGTACAACATATGTCCTAGCCTACATGTTTTCCAACAATATGTTCATGACTTGTCTTTGAAAAGCCTGTTCTGTTGAAGTAGCAAGATCATCATCCACCTCTGGTCCCTCATTCTCATCCTTTGGTGAGTTTCCATTCTGCCCTTCACCTGCCAGATACTCCTGCTCAAATTCAGCCAATGAGCTATCCAACTTGTGTTCCTCTTCAATGTCAACAATTAGGTTGTGTAGAATCAAGCAGCAATGAATCCATTCAATGGCATGATTGAGATTTCTTTGTGTTTGAATCTGGAAGCGCAAATCCACAAGTGATTGGAAATGACCTTTGAGTGAGGCAAAGAAATACTCAGTCTGAACATGTATCTGTAGCTATTAAAATTAATTTAGAGAAAAATATGAAAAATTCTTACTGATGATAAATGATAAATGAACTTTCGTTTATCAGGACCAAGGCTTCCTCCAACAGATTTCTTGAATGGTGTAACACACCATGTTTGACAGGGATAGGCTGGATCAGCCCAAAGCCACTCATTTGCAGCAAAGAATTGATGAGGATAATGGGCAATACAAGTGTGTCCAAAAGCACTCGCATTATGCACACTTCCTGGAAGACCAATAACATAGTCCACCATCTTCAGGTTATGAGGGAGAATTATGACCTAGTAAAATATAATACTAGTAAATATTTATATTAGTGGAATAAATTTAA
This sequence comes from Boletus sensibilis, assembly GCA_038092655.1. Taxonomy (NCBI): domain Eukaryota; kingdom Fungi; phylum Basidiomycota; class Agaricomycetes; order Boletales; family Boletaceae; genus Boletus; species Boletus sensibilis. The sequence goes on from JBBPQU010000855.1 coordinate 6,192, forward strand.
ACCAACCTGATTTGTTACAGAATAATGTGATTTTTGATCAAAGAAGACCTCACCATGGTGTCCTGGCTTCTGAAAAAAATTGAAGGTTGAACTATCAACACATAAGAAGCCTCCTCTCTATTCTGGAATAGATCTGGCCTCAACCCAAGCTTTAGCCCTCTCCTTTTCTACATAATCATCTTCACAATGAATAGGATCAAAGTGAATAGCCTGATCATGCAGATGTATGAGTGAAACCATAACACACTTATAGCAGTTATGAATTGTACCAACTGTCACACCTGCCCATTCAGCCATATCTTGTGATGTTGCAGCTGTTACAACTTGCATGTACTCTTTCTCCTTCATCTATATTTTCCTTTGACTTGTCTATGGACTACTGTGTCAGTTGTTCGAGCCCCGCTCAACGCGTTTCTTTTATCCTTCTCTTACTCATCATTGATTTGTCATACAATGCGTCAGCGTTATTCCTCCGTCTTCCATTTGCCTTTTATGCTTACACATCACAACATGTCATCATTATTCCATACCCTTCCATGAGCTTCTATGGTGATGCGTACATATCCTTTTATATTCTTTACTTCTCAGGCTCTTCTCATATATAAACTGAACACCTGTATCGATGTATCTTCAGCTTAGACCTACTCAGTCTACCTTATACATCACTGCCTTTTCCTCCTCTCACCTCTCTCTAAGCCCGGCTCATCTTGAGTTGTTATCCTTACCTTCGTCAACCACCTTAGCTGTCGCTAGGGAAGTCTCCACCTTCTAGCATATACTAGTTGGTTGTTCCACCACTTGGAAGCCCCTCGTGGAAGTCATTATCGGACTCTATTGTTGAGTCAACCTCATCGTCCTTGCTTTACTGAGTTCTGTTTGTCCACTTCCGGGCCAAGTGTAACAAAAGGTCTAAGCTCTCTTGAAGAGGCTATCGCCGTCGTAAGCCTCCTTTACCCACAGCCATTACTTCACAACCAGACCCCCATTGGGGCCTTGCTCGAACCCCCGCCCCCATTGAATCACCCTCTGAGGAATCCACCTCTGAGGCAGATGAAGAAGAAGAGACCTTCTTTGCCCCTGATCTTACGCTTCCATCCCAGGAAGAACAACATGAGACAACCAGTCTCTCCCACCAGCTCTCTGCCTCACTCTCTATACCGAGGTTGCCTACTCCCCCATCTCCCACTCCAGTCGTCTGCCACCCCTCCTTCCAACTCCCTTCCCTCTCCCCTTCCAGGTCACCTTCCCCAGTCATGTCTCGACCTTCCGAACTTCACATTGGAGTTCCTGAAGCGTTTGATGGGTCTTATGAGAATGCCATGCCCTGGCTAGACTCTGTCTGCTTCTACCTCACCATCAATGAGGATGTTTACAATAAAGATGCAAAGAGGATTGCCTTCGCCCTCTCATATATGACTAAGGGATCCACCCTGACCTGGGCTTCTACTTTCTGACAAAATGCCCTTTCTATGGGGACGACTATCTCCACCAGTTCCTTTTCCTCCTTCGTTACCAAGTTTGAAACTGCGTTCAAACACCATGACACCATCAGGAATGCCGTCTCCTGGCTTTCCACCACCCGCATCGTCCGTAAGAAGGACAACACCTATGACCCCCCCCCCTCGTGAAATACATTTCCCAATTTCAACACCACATCGCCGTCGCCAACATCACTGACCCTAATGTCCTCATCCGATATTTCTCCGCCAGGATCCCCTCTTCCCTCATGCGCTGCATCATGGGTATGGACACTGTCCCCTCGACCATTGACGACTGGTACAAGAAAGTGATTCATTTCCAAACTCAGTGGGAACGTGCTGATGAAATCACTAAGTATTATACCAAACCTACTCACCAGTCCACCCATACTTTCACCTCGCCAAAACCTACCAGGGATCCCGATGCCATGGATGTTGACGTCATCCGTATTGCCAAACTCACCCCGGAAGAGAGAAAACACTGCGTTGAGCAGAAACTCTGCTTCTGCTGCCGGAAACCCGGCCACTCCAGTACTGCGTGTACTACCTTTGTCTGAACCAAGAGAAAGGTGAAAAAAGTAAAGGAAGAAGAACTTCCCAAGCTAGAGGATTTTGAGGATGACAACAATGAAGAAGCTGTCCACCGAATCTCCTTCACCCCTATGGATTTTTAAAATGGGAGACTCCCTCGATGCAAGTCCTTCCATCTCCTTTCAAGTGTGCTGCTGTAGTTGTACCATCTGTAACTAAAGCCATGCAAATCCCAGTTCAGATCATTGTACCCTCACACACAATGAAAGTCATTGACACCCGCGCCCTTATCGATAGTGGTGCAGATATCTCCTGCATCGACTATGACTTTGTCCGGAAGAACCGCCTTCCAACCCAGAAACTTCCCATGCCTGTTCGCGCCCGAAACGCAGACGACTCTTTCAACAAGAACATAACTATCCATTACACCACCACTCTGTTCCTGAACATTGAAGGGATTGCCCGAAAGGTACTCTTCCATGTTATATCCCTGGGATGGGACAACATCATCCTAGGACTTCCCTGGCTAAAGGAAGTCAACCCCACCATCAATTGGGTCAAACGAACCCTCACCTTTGATGAATCCCTTGACCAATCAAAAGAACTCTACCTTGACCATGTCGCTGACACCAAACGACATGATGGTCACTTCTGAAAACCACCCCCGAAACCACCATGCCATGTCCACATTGATGCCATTACCCATGCTCGACTCTTTGAATACAATAACTGGGAAGAAGAAAACCAGTTCATCAACCGCGCCTGACTCAACCGCAGCATCTTCTGGATCATCCGCTGCCAGAATCAGTTCATCCCTATGGGATCGCCCGTCATCGCCCGCCTTACCCAGGCAACCAAACTTGCTATGGCCGCTGAGAAGGCCAAGCCTAAAGTTACCCTTCCTCCTGAATACTCCGACTTTGCCTCCGTCTTCTCGAAGGAAGCTACAGACCATGTACCACCATCACGCCCCTACGATCATAAGATCAATCTCGATGATTCATTCATTCCCAAGATTGGGAAAATCTATCCTCTCTCCCCCGACGAGTGTACCGCCACTGAACCCTTCCTAGACGAAAACCTCTCTACTGGGAAGATCCAACCCTCGAACTCCCCCCAAGCATCACCCTTCTTCTTCATAAAGAAGAAAGACGGAAACCTCCGCCCTTGCCAAGACTATTGCTATCTCAACGAACACACTGTTCGTGATGCCTATCCTCTTCCCCTTATCTCCAACCTCATCGATAAACTCCGAGACGCAAAGGTCTTCACCCAATTCAACGTTCGATGGGGATACAACAATGTCTGAATCAAAGACGGACACCAATGAAAAGCCACCTTTGTTACCCACAAAGGCCTCTTCGAACCTACTGTAATGTTCTTCGGTCTCTGTAACTCACCCACCACCTTTCAGAGATTCATGAACGACTCCTTCCGCAACATGATCGCCGAAGGATGGTTAGTCATCTATATGGATGACCTTCTCATTTTCTCCCCTGACGAAAAGACTCATGAGGAACATACTAAACATGTTCTCCAGTGTATGATGGAACTCGACCTCCATCTCAAACTTGAAAAATGTAACTTCGCTACCACCGAAGTTGAATACCTTGGTATGATCGTCAAACCAGGACAACTCACCATGGACCCTGTCAAACTAGACGATATTGCCTCGTGGCCTACTCCTGCCCGAGTCAAAGACATCCGCTCCTTCCTTGGTTTTGCTAACTTCTACAGACGATTCATACCCGATTACTCCAACATTACCCGCCCACTTATTGACCTCACCAAGAAGGATCTTCAATGGCAATGGACATCTCGCTGCCAAGAATCTTTCGACACCCTCAAAGATCTCTTCCTGTCGAAACACGTTCTCCATATGCCTAACCTCGCTGCCCCTTTCGCCATCGCCACTGACGCCTCCAAATTCGCCTCCGGAGGTATCCTTCTCCAAACAGACTCCAACGGAGAATGGCACCCCTGTTCCTACCTCTTGCAATCCTTCTCCCCTGCCAAACAGAACTACGACATCTATGACAGAGAACTCCTTGCCGTCCTCCGTGCGCTAAAGTCTTGGCGCCACTACCTCCAAGGCTCCTCCTTCCCCATTCAGGTCTTCACCAACCACAAAAACCTTACCTACTTCTGCAAACCCCAAGCACTGAACCGATGCCAAGCGCATTGGCTGCTAGATCTTTCAGACTTCGATCTGAAGATGATTCATGTACCGGGCAAACTCCTTGCCAGACCCGATACTCTCTCCTGCCGCCCCAATTGCCTCCCCACATCTGATCTCGACAACAAAGGCATCACCCTTCTTCCCCCCTCACTCTTCATATGCACCATCGACGCTGCGCTTCATCACCGTGTCCAATCCTCCTCCGCCAGAGATCCACTTGTCCTCCAAGCCCTCCAATCCATGAACAAGGATATCCCTCCTGCATTCCACTCCCGCCTTTCGAACTGGCAATTAGATGCCGGTATTCTCACGTACCAGGGCAGAGTATACGTACCTGCCGATGACGCACTCCATCACTCTATTCTGCAATGCTGCCACGATCACGAGACCGCCGGCCACCCGGTTATCTCAAAACCCAACAACTTGTCACATCTAAATTTTGGTGGCCTGGCCTCGCCACCTACGTCTGCAAATATGTTGAAGGTTGCACCACCTGTCAACAAAACAAAACCAACACTCATCCCACCATACCTCCGCTCACCCCAATTAAATCCTCTGCCTCTCGCCCCTTCCAGCAGGTCTCTTGTGATCTGATTACAGATTTACCTGTGTCTTCTGGATTTGATTCCCTATTGGTCATGGTCAACCATGGGCTTACTAAGGGGGTAATTCTCTGCCCCACTAAGAAATCAGTCACCGCTGAGGGAATTACTGCCCTCTTTTTCCACAAAGTCTACCTCAGATTCGGACTTTACAACAAAGTCATCTCCAATTGAGGACCACAATTCGCCTCTGCCTTTGCCAAGGAGCTTGGAAAACTCCTCAACTATGACCTCTCCCTTTCCACCACCTATCATCCCCAATCCGACGGGGAAACCAAATGAGTCAACCAGGAGGTTGAAACTTACCTGCGGATCTTTTGCAGAAATGAACCCAGTTCCTCGGCTGAAAAGATCTCTCACGCCAAATTTGCACATAATCACCATCCTCATTCCATCACCAACCAATCTCCATTCTACCTCATGATGGGATATGAACCCCGTGCCCTTCCCTCGGTGATCTCCGACTCCACCCTTTCTGCTGTCGAATCCTGCCTAAAATCCCTCTCCGCCACTCGAGATGAAGCCCTTGCGTCCCACAAGCTCACTAGACAAGTCATGGCTGCTCGTACTCGTCAAAAATTCTCTCCCTTCGTTCTTGGAGACAAAGTCTGGCTCAAGGCCAGAAACCTCAAATGGCAGATTATTAACCCTAAGTTTGCCCCGAAATGCAAAGGACCCTTCATCATCATGAAGGTCCTATCTCCCATCACCTACCAACTCCGCCTTCCGAAAACGTGGAAAATCCATCCCGTCTTCCATGCCACCCTCTTATTGCCCTATCGCGAAAACAACATGCACGGTCGGAACTTTCCAGCTCCACCACCTGACCTCATTGCCGGCGAAGAGGAATATGAAATAGAAAAGATCATCTGACACTATGGAACCACTGTATGCCACTCCTTCCTGATCTGATGGAAGGGATACTCCACTGAAGAAGATTCATGGGTCCCTGAACGGGACTTGAAAAATGCAAACTCCACCTTAAGGGCATATAAAAACCTCCATCTGTCTGTTTTCCCCCCATCCTCTTCTCATCGCTAAACAACCATTATGTCTTTCGAAAACAATGCCTCCTCCGTCTCCATCTCCACCGAATCGTCCATCACTCCACCCACACCTCCGGGTACTCCGATCCATGATGAAGCCGCTCCTACTCAGCGTGCTGTGTGGGGCCCTTCTCTGTGGCCTCTTGGGAAGCCTGGTCTCCCACCTGTTTCTATCACTACATTGTCTACTCCTGTAGTTTCCGTTAATGTCCCGCTCCATGCTAATACCCTTCATTCGGACTACACCATGCACGAGGTATCCCAATGCCTCCACCATCATATCCATAATCCCCGTATGGCGTTGGCCATCTCCGCACATTGTGATGCGGATTCTGCCATATTCACTCTTTACTCCGCCTATCTTCAGATTGCTCGTATCTCTGCCATCGCCACATGCCTTGATGCCAGCGACGCCGACAATTCATTCTATGCCACCCTCCTTAGATCCATTCAAAGGGATCTTACGGAACACCTAGTCGTCGCTTTCCACGAGCTTGATACCCTCGAATTCTTCGAGGAGATAGATCACTACCTGCAGCAGTTGTCCTTAGGACAAAGACTGTCTGAAACTCCTTCCACCCCATCCACATCCTCCTCCGCCTTAGACCCCGAGGAGATCCTAGCCATGGATCATGCTGAAATTGCACACACAGAAGAAACTGGATGTATTGCCCTCTATCACAGACACCTCCGCTACCATGATTCTTGTTTCGTGTGTCACCGCCTCGGACATGTGCGTACCTCGTGTACCCTCTATCAATGCCCTCTCTGCCATGTCTGGGCTCCTCGTCACCCTCAATGGCGTTGTTCAGGTCCTCCTCATGTTCGTGCACGAACTCCCTCCTCGTCCTCTTCACAATCATCCAGTTCGTCACGCGCTTCCCTCAGGTCTCCTGCCCCTCGTCAACCTCCCCCTCACCAAGTTCCTCCTCCTTGCTCCTCTACCGCTACCCGCCGGTCCCCTCATCGTACCACTCCCCATCGCCATAGCCATTCACCCAATGACTCCCTCAACTCTCACTTTAACAATTGGTTCCTTGAACATGAGGATACCTTCATTGAGGACGACCCTTATAGTGCAGAGGCGTGGGCCAATATCACTGGTTCCCCAGTCGCAGACTACCAAGGTCTTTAAGATTTACCCTCATTGGAGATTCAGGAGCTAATAGGGGGGTAATGTTACAACTTGCACGTACTCTTTCTCCTTTGTCTATGTTTTCCTTTGACTTGTCTATGGACTATCGTGTCAGTTGTTCGAGCCCTGCTCAACGCGTTTCTTTTATCCTTCTCTTACTCATCATTGATTTGTCATATGACGCATCAGCGTTATTCCTCCGTCTTCCATTTGCCTTCTATGCTTATGCATCGTGACACGTCATCATTATTCCATATCCTTCCATGGGCTTCTATGGTGATGCGTACATATCCTTTTATGTTCTTTACTTCTCAGGCTCTTCTCATATATAAACTGAACACCTGTATCGATGTATCTTCAGCTTAGACCTACTCAGTCTACCTTATACATCGCTGCCTTTTCCTCCTCTCGCCTCTCTCTAAGCCCGGCTCATCTTGAGTTTGTTGAATGGTACAGTAATATACCATAACTAGTAGATAGTTCACACATCGCTAGACACTACATAGTAGAACTCAGCTCTCTGAGTTTGAATATCACTCTTGATTCACAACGAGCATCATCTCAGTTA
>JBBPQU010000856.1:0-13712 GCA_038092655.1 Boletus sensibilis
CATACTGATCTCGTACGCACACACAGGACTATCTCTACCAACTTGCAGAGAGCATGCGTGCGCTCGCACCGGCGTCGCACGACGCCCACTTGTTTACCCTCGAGGTGGGTCGTCGTTCTTCTCTCTCTCTGTCTTTTTTTGCTTGTTTCTTCTCCATTCACGGACGTTCGCAACCGCTTCTCTACTACAGACACTGACACACCTTGTGTTGTCGTATTGCAGAACAAGATCAGACAGCTCGACAAGGAACGCGGGGAGAACGTCATGTGCTATTGACGAACGCCCGAGACCAGGAGAGAGAGGGCTTGCGTGGAGTGGCGGGGACAGGTTGTTTGCATGACAAGCGCAGAGCACTACGCTGTTTTCGAAATTTGTATGCAGTTAGAGTTGGGGCATGTGTAAGATTAGTATGTTTGTAATTTTGTTGTAATTGTACCCGAGTCTCGACAGCATCATGTTCTGGTTTGTTGTCATCTTCTTATTCTCTCAGCTGCTCATGAACAGACTTGTTCACTTGGAGGACCATCATCTGAAAGATGGCTTTCAGTTTTTCTTCTCTGAAGTCTACCACAAATAACTTGGCGGCACATTCAATCACTAATTGTTCAACATGTATTATATTCCATCCACATGTCCACAAACTAGATCTCAACCTTCAAGCAAATGAAGGGCTTGGGGGGGGTTTACAAAAATTGCTGAAAGCCGAAGCTAACAGACATGTTCGGATGTGTAATTTGCAATCAGCAAAAGACTGTGCCTCGGTAAAGACCTCACTGGCGACAGTACATGCCCGAGCACAAGAGATGGAGAAAAAAAAAAAAAGTGGACGGGCGAGTCTATTATATGTCGAGCGTCTGCGCACGGACCATTCAAGACGGATATGGAAACTGTCATTGCTCGATCGAGTCTTTCACGCCCAACTACTCACACGACGACCCCCCAACCCTCATACTCCTCCCTACCCTCCTGCACCGCCATTATCCTCCCTCTGAGCGCCCTCCCCACGGGTCCCAATCCGTTTTCGTCAGACGGGTACGTCGGCACGCGGACGTCCCGTCCTTCGAACCCGATCCGGTGCACGGCGGCGACGATCGCGGCGGTGCCGACGCAGAGGACTTCGAGGAGTGTGCCGTCTGTGGACCAGCGTTCGAGATCGGCTATGGAAAAGGTGCGTTCGGCGGAGTGGAGAGTCGTTTCGGTGGTCGTGGAGGAGGAAGCGGGGGAGACGGACGCGTAAAAGTCAGGGTCCGAGGCGAGGGCAAGACACGAGGCGCGAGTAACGCCTGGGAGAATCGTCCCGTCCAGCGGGGGCGTGATGACGTCCAAACCTATCCCACAAAAAAAGTTCGACGCGCGCTCAGTTTCGGAATTCGAGATTTTGCGCATCGCTCCAACACGCACCGTCTCCGCTCGCCCGCTTGAGCACGACAAAGACGTTCATCGCGCCTGCCTCCGTGACCAGCCTGTCTTTGCCGAACAGCCACAGCACCTGGTCGTAGCCCTGTGCTGCCGCCTCGCGTTGAGGCAGAAACCCCGGGGAGTAGTTGCCGCCGAATTTGTGTCCGCCGGTGCCGCCCGGCCACGCGCGCACGGCATCGCTCACCGCGAGCAGGGAGATGGGGTGTTGGAAGTAAGGCCCACTGGGGGAGGCGAGGATGTAGAGGAGGGCGTGGTCGGAGGCGGCGACGCCGAGTGCTGGTACCGTCGGCGTCAGACTCACGTCATGGGTGGGTCGAGCGAAGAGAGGGAAGATGGGGGGGACGTACCTGGTCGCGTACCGATGATGGTCGGTCGGAGGTACAGACTGTGTCCCGACACCGTGGGGATCCATCGTTTGTCAATCTGGACGAGGCGTTTGATCAGGTCGAGGACGGCGTCGCCGTCGATGGGCTATTACATACACGATGAGACCAAGGACGACGACGACGAACGGGACGGGGACAGAGAAACAACCCCACTCACAGGAAGCGCCAGACGCGCCACAGAGCTTTCCAAGCGCCGCATGTTCATATCGGGACGGAACAGTCGCGCTTTGCCATCGGGTCCAAGGTAGGCCTACACGTTCATGCGTGGTCAACCGTGTTCGATTTCCTCGACGCAAGTTGGGATGAGGACGCACCTTCATACCATCGAACACGTTGGCACAGTATTGGAAGCAGGACGAGGCGGGGTCGAGCGTGAGCGGTGAGTAGGGTTTGATTTCGGGTGGGGACCATCCAGAGACGGGGTGGAACGACGCGATGGCCATGTGGTCGCTGAAGCTCTGTTGCAGTCACATACGTCAGCGCGTGATGTTCGAGGACGATCAAACAAAAAGCGGGTGTCGATGTGTAAAGGATGACGATCACACAAGTGGATAAACAGGGTTGGGCACTCACCGCGCCAAACGGGAGCTTGTTGAGATCTAGAAGGGGTTTTGGTGTGTCCGTCAACCTGATCGTCAGTTTGGCGATCTGATGACGAATTATCAGGGGGGCGTCAGTTTCGAGTCATCGATCACTGAACTCGTGGCACGTACATCAAGCCGCGCGAGTCCAACGTCGAGTTCCTCGCGCTCGCTTGCACTGCATGGCGTCCGATCTGCATGCCCGTTGGGTATCTCGATCGTCATGTCTCAGATCAGTGTCTGGCGTAGAGAGTGGGAGTATCGATCACACAGACGCTGTCTGGAACCCCCTTTTGTTTTATCTCACTGCGTCGAGTCATATTTTCATGTTTACGTGTAACTTATCGGCCCCCTCCGAAGGGATGACTCTGAACACAAGACTGGGAATGGGAAATATTGTTTTCGGTGACGGTGCCGTGAAATCGAGCAAGGGCATGTACATCTTCGGGTCAGGTGAGAATGGATCGGTCGAGATCGACGACATTAATTCTCCTAGTATCGGACGGACTAGCTCGAGCGCTGCTCCTCGACCGACACCAGCTTCAACACCGCCACACTCTCGACGTGCGCTGTCTGTGGGAACAAATCGAACCCCCTCAGACTCTCCAACACGTACCTTTGCCGCACCCGCGTGCCTGCCTCCGCACCACCCACGCCGGCTTCCTCGGACCGCCTCAATACCGTCCCCACGTCCCTCGCCTGCGTATGCACGTTACAACTTACATACACCACCGTGCCCGCGCCAAAGGCCAACAGCTGCTCCAGAAACTTCGTATCACACCCCTTGCGCGGGGGATCGATGATCACCGCCGTTCTGTCCCGCGGAAAGGGTTGTACTTTTGCAAAGATGTCCGAGGCGTCCCCGGCGAGAAAGGTGCATCGGTCGGGGGGGAGGTGGTTCAGTTTGGCGTTGGCGGTGGCGGAGCGGATTGCATCGGTGGCGAGTTCGATGCCGGTGACGGTGTGGAAGTGGGGGGAGAGGAGGACGGAGAAGAGGCCGCTGCCGCAGTAGGCGTCGACGAGATGCGTTGGTGATGTGTTGTTTGTCTTTGCGTCTGCGTCTGCGGGGGTGGAGGTGGAGGTGGAGACGGGAAAGATGGCGTCCCGCACGTAGTTGGTGAGCGGGACGAGAATGGCGTTGTTGTTTTGGAAAAAGGCGTGTCCGGGGAACTCAAAGTAGGTGTTGCCGACGCGCTCGCGCACTGTCGCTTTGTGATCGGTGATGCACATGTGTTGGGCCGGGTCGTCTGGAGTGGGGTCGGTGGGGTCGATGGGGGTGGACTGATCGAGGGAGTCGCGGAGGAGAAGGGAGACGCCTTTTTTGTAGGACCATATGTTTCTACTCCGAGTCAGCGTCGAGGAAGGAGAGGTGGTTGCGGGGCTTACTGGATGATATTTTCGCGTATCGGACCGAGGGCTTGGTTGAGCACCGGAGTGGCGATGGGACATTCCTGGCACGCGATGTGAAGGGACGATCTAGGATGGAAGAAGACGACTGACCTCGATGTCGATCACGGACTTTTTTCCGATCTCGTTGAAGCCGATCTTCAGCCAGTCGGGTTTGCTGGTGGCGAGGGGAGGATGTGCGCGTGCTTTTTTGGGAGGAGCCTCGAAGTGGGGGGTTATCTTCGTGCGGTAGTGGTACTGCTTCGGGGAGCCAATGGTGGGCAGGACAGTTGGTACTGCGGAGGGGGGGAGGTCTGGAAGGATGTGAGCGAGGGAGAGGTACGGGATGACATATCTTACTTGAAAAGTTCTGGTATGCCTTGATGACGACGTCACGTTTGATCTCGAGTTGCTTTTCATAGGAGAGCATCTGGGATCGAGATGAGCACACGATCGATCGACGAGAAAACGTTCGTACTTGGTACTGGCAGCCAGAACATTGGCCAAAGTACTTGCACTGCACTCTGCTCTCGTCTCTCAGATCGGGGTTGGGGGTGACGACAGAGACAAGGTCGGCAAAGGAGTGCAGACGTGCGCTGCGGTACACGCGCACGCGTATGCGTTCTCCGGGGAGTGCAAAGGGCGCGACGATGACCCAGGACGAGTGTGGTGCTGGGCCGAACGCCAGGGCATCCCCGTGGGAGGAGAGACGATCGACGACGACCTCGATCTCTTCTCGAAAGCGGAAGGGCGCATCCCAGTCGACCGCGTCTTGCTCTGCGCGGTGGACGGCGTCGACGCCGAGGAGGGTGCGGACGTCGTGCCAGAGGACGTCGTCGTGCGAGTACGGTTCGATGAGGCGGCGCCGTCTTCTATCGATGCGGGCTCGTTTCTCTCTTGGTGCGCCGACGTCGCTGTCGGGGGTCGGTCGAGATCGAGATGTCATTATCGAACGACTGCACCGCCGCAGTCCTCGCAAGAATTCGATGAACATCACTTGAAGAACATAATTCAATGGATTGTAAATTATTTCAATATTATGTAATATTGTAATCTCGGTCGTGCCGCATCGGCAAACAAGGCGCAGGCGCCTCCGAGTCGGAAATCCATGTGACGGTCTGTTACGTAATAAGGAACGAGTGAAGCAACAGAGCAATGTCTTTGGCCGAGCGAAGGTAAAGGTGGCACAACCTTTCTTTTCTCTGCACCACACCCTCCGCTTGTGGCTCGCGTCGTTCAGAGCTAAGCTCTGCTCCTATTTTTTCGCCCTCCCACCACACCCTGTTTTGATTCCCTTTTGGTCATCCCCGCCTCACATTATCCTGGGTTCTGGAGAATCCTAGGCACCTGTGGGTCAACCTGCAAGGCGGTTTTTTCCCACCCGCCCAGCAGCTCACCACAGCCCTGGGACAATCCGGAGCCGGACAGCGCTTCGCGGCGCTGCTGCCCGCTCTCGCTCTCATCTCACACCATACAAAGTCAGGCCTTCATCCTGTCTAGACTCCAGGAGACTACCATTAGCATTAGCTTACGTCGTAGTACCTAACGCTGACTTTCCCCTCCTCTCCTCGCCACTGGTCCCTAAGTGACAGCCAAAGACCTCGGGCGGACGATGTTCCTTCCATCAGCGAGGAAAGTAAAAAGCGAATAGTCGATCCGTTTCCTGGACGTTGCTGCTGGATGGCAAGGGTCTGTTTTCAACGCCTTGGGTTCATACGCAGCAATACACTTTTCTAGTCTAATCCCTGGACGCACCCTTTTCTGCCCACCAACTTGTGGTGGAACACCCGCGCAGCGTTTTATTGTCGCCTGTCAACACGTCACAGCGCCTCTTTCGATATGCGTCGATCCATGGGTGCCTGATTTCACTGGGGTACTCATTAGGGCACGTTCTCGTGCCTATGAGAACGCATTCGAGTTGTTGGCAGTTTAGGGCTAAGTGAAATATGCAAATGGCAGGAGACCAGGAAAGATAAAAAATGCCCGAATGTCACGAGAGGTAGGCGGTCTTACTGTATGTAGATCGTACGGATGCCGTCCGTCAATTCAGTCAACGATGTCTCCTCGCGAACTCTAATCATGATCAAACTATCCGTCGCAACCCGCTGATATTGCACGCGCGACAGCGGTGCGAGCAACAGCGCACCAAACGGTTGCCTGAGCCGAACGGCGAGCCGCAGTGCATGCATGGTATCATCGAGCCCAGTCGCGCCGTGCGAGAACTCCTGGTCGAGGAGGGGGCTGATCCAGGGATATATCAGAAGGAGATCCTGCATCTCCAATTTGTCCGCCGTCCGGATCTCTACATCACCCAGTGCCAATGTCGACCCACGATAGACATTGAGACTAGACTCGGAGCTTGCTCCAAACACAGAGACGAGGTTGGAGAGTGGAAAAACAATGCCACCAAGGCTCAGTCGACTGGCAGCAAGGGATGGCGAAGGAAGATTGTGGAGCTCATTATATAGTCTGATGGCGTGGGAGAGGTCGGGCAAGGACGAATGCAATTCCATCACCATGCGGTCCATCTCGGCTGTTTCTATGCATTGTGGAACATGTGGCGGGACAAGTTGGTTGTAAACAGTGAGGTCCGCGGGGAGGCAGCTATTGTAACTGCCAGAAGTCCCAGTCCAAGCGAGAATTGTGACATCTCCGGATCCTGTCAGTATGTGCTCTAGGAGTCGACCGACCGCCAGATTTCCCTCGCCATAAATCACAGGGATCGCAACATTGAATATGCCAAACAGGGAGTATGCGATATCTTCCTCGCGTGTCGTGTCGTGCATGGAAGCTAGATAGAGCTTCTCGCGCACCCTGTCTAAGCCCGGATGGAGGGTGGCCAACTCCTGTGTGGCAAGTTTCATTGCCTGTTCCATCTCCGAAAGGATTGCAGGTGATTCTTTGTGGTTGAAGGCATCCAAGCCTAAGTATGGCTTCCAGTCCTCGGTATAGAACTGGACAACCTCGGAAGCAATGTATTCTTGATATGTCCACCCGCGAGTGTTCCAGATGCTCCTCCAGAGACAACCAGACTGCTGTGAGTCCGACAAGACACCGAGAAGGTGGACGACCGTGAGGGACGAGCCACAATACCACCTGAACATGGCAACCAATGATTCTTGTTGCACCCCCTTGTCGAGTTGGTTCACACAACACGTATCGCTCCATGCTCACTGGAAGCAAAGAGAGCGCACGAGCTCGCAGAAACTTTTCAGCTTTCTGTTCGCAGGAGACGCCAGTAGCCCGTAAATTGAGGTATTCTGGACCAGCTGGAATGTCGGTTCGTTGGCTTGCCATCTGTGCGAGAACATCACATATTGGTAGAACTCCTTCACCACTCTCCGAATGCGTGCATAGTCTAGCGCTGTCGTCATCGACGACACGAGCTCATTGCATATCGGGAGTGTCTCAAAAATTTCTGCTTGCTGTTTCCTATCATATAGATGACCGGTGGTGGTGTCGATGAGGACTCGTGGCATGTGGCGAATGGTCTGCTCGACAATGTGCCGAATCGTAGGTGTGGCGTTGACATACCGGCTACGAAGTCCTATCATTGATGTCCGTCAACACATGGTGATCTGACCAATATTGAGGAAACGACTCACTGCGAATATCTTCGTCAGGAGACTCATCCATTTTTGAAAGCATCATATAGAATGCTTCAACGGCCTCGGCGTGGCGTCTTGCCCCATGTAATGCTGCATGCCTCCGCTCGTAGCCTCGATGAGATGACGGGTCGAGCTTGATAGCCTGCACGCTCTGTTATCGAATACTGTCTGATGCTATGTGATATGCAAACGATACCTCATCAGCATCAGTCAGCGCGTCCTCCCACAATTCCACCGACGCCAGTACTTTGCTCCGCTTGGTGAGGATATCCATGCGATCCACTGGGTTGAGCGACAGTGCAGTCGAGAAGTATTCGGCGGCTTCCTTGTAACTCCGAGAATCCATCGCGGCGTCGCCGAGTTTCTCTAGCCTCTCTGTGCAACGCCGTTGAAAACCTGTGTCGGATGCTCAGCGATATTTAGCTGCATTGCTGACGCGACCACTCACCGAGTTCCCATTGCGCTCGCTCATCGTGGATACTGGTGTCCTCTCCTAGCTCACTCTGCATCCGTCGGAAACACTCGATTGCCTGCGTGACACGACCGTCCCCTTCGAGAGCGTCACAAATCACTCGATGAATGTCAAACCTCGGAAGCTTGAACTGAACCGAAAAAAGTCGATATCTACATCCAAACTATCACGTAGAGCATACCTTGGCAGTGGCATCCTGTGCTTCGTTCGCTGAGCCACGAATCAACATCACACTTACCCATTTGATTAGTACAGTAGTCGGAGTCGAAGGACTGAGTGACAACGCAGTAGAGTAGGCCGAAACCGCTTCGTCATGTTTCTCGGCGCTCGATGCCTCGTCTCCAATGCTTTCCAGCCTCATGATGCATTGGTTCATAAACACTGATGGTAGGAATTGAATACTCTCGTCCAATCTGCGACACCAAACTCACCAGCAAGCCAGTCCATAATCAACTTGTTGGCTTTCACATCCTCGTTCATTGTATTCGTGATCTCGAGAAGAGAGACCGCAGCATCTATTATGCGGCCCTTGGCATACAGTGCTTCGCACTGATGTTTCTGCTCGTGCACACGAAGGATCTGGACGAGGCTGTCGGCTCTGTGTTGGGAATCAACATGCTGGGTGCGGAGTTCCTGGACGGCTTTGTTAAGATGCGCGATTTTGCTATCTAATGGACGCTGATTTCAATGAAGCGCGAGTGAGTGGCAATGGACGCACTCGAGTTCATGTCCTGTGCACGAAGGGACTTGATAGTTTCATTCAGGGTATCCTCCCTCTGATTAGCTGCGTGTTGGAAGTCGGCACGCTGCTTGACGGTTTCTTCGAGACACGCAATTTTGCTGTCTAATGGACGTGGAGGTTAATAAAGCGCGAGTCAGAATAAAGATGGGCAGACTCACGAAGGGACCCGATGGTTTCGTGGAGGCTGTCCTTCTCCTGATTAGCTGCGCATTGGGAGTCGGTGAGCTCATTACGCAGTCGCTGGACAGTTTCTTCAAGACGTAAGATTTTGCCGTCTAATGAACGTAGATGTCAACGACACACGAGTCAGGGTGCTAATAAACACACTTGAGCTCTCTTCCTGTGCACGAAGGCACCGGATAGTCTCCTCGAGATCAGCCTTTTCCACCTTCACATGCCGTATGGCCCGCTCAGGGAAAATCTAGAGTAGTCAACAAAGCCATTTGTCATTAGGAAGCCAGCTTGCACTGCGAGCAAGTGCGCTTACATCGTCACAGTAGGGAGAGGGAAGCACATCATGGCTATTCCACAGGGTGATTGTATTGCCTCCACCGATCACAAGGTCGTAGTTTGTTGAGATGGCCATGGACTTGATGGAAGCTGTATGGTGGATGACAGACCCAATTTGCTCGCGCGTTGTAGTGTCCCAGAATAACACCCAGTTGTCGCCGGAGGCTGCGATGAATGTACCATTGCTTGCCAGGGCGATGCAGTTGGGATGGTCGCTGTGAATGGGCCATTGGGAGAGCGTCGTCCCAGTGGACACGTCGAGACGGTTAATATTGCCATCGCGAGATAAGGCAAAGATTTGCTTGCTGTCGCTGGACCAGGCGAGGGATTGGTTGCATACCGGGATTGGGACATCTACGAGAAGGCAGCCATTCTGACTGTCGTAGATTCGGGTGGATTGGCGATTCTTTGTGGCAGTAGCGATGAGGCGTCCGTCGGGCGAGAATTTGACCGCGGGCATCGGGTTGCGGGGTTTCAAGGGGTCGAGCAGTCGCTGGCCAGTCGAGAGCGACCAGACGCAGGCAGTCTTGTCAGCCGACCCGGTAGCGATTTTCGTCCCATCGGGAGACACGTCAACTGCCCACACCGAATTATTGTGTCCTTTGAACTCGGTCACATTTTCGTGGCTCTCCGCATTCCACACCGTCACCCACCCTCTGTCCGTCCCACTCACCACCCACTTACCATCGCGTGACACTGCGACGTTGCAAACAGTACTCCCCGCATCCATTGCTGTCCCCACCTCCTTGCCGTCTTCCACTCGCCAACGCCGAATTTTTCCTTTCTCACCACCGCTCACAATGTGCATCCCATCAACGAGGAACGCGACCGAATATATGCCACTTTGACCATCGATTTCGATCGGTTTTGCTTCCTTTTCGTGAACGCTATTGGAGGAGGCACTGTTTTCACTCGACTCTTGGGTCGCAGTCAAGTATCGCACTCTCAAATGTCTCGCCCGGCTACTCACCATTCGTTGACCGCCCGCTTATGCTCGAAGACATACTCGGCCAGGTATCAGAGCGATGGAAACAAGGATGCGCGGTTGTCTACTTGAGGCTGTACCCCATTGTCGCCTGGCATACACGTGTCTTCATCGATATGCGCATCAGTTCACACACCTATAATCATCTCTGAGCGCTTGCTCTCCGAGTCACATGCCCACTCACCCTTCTTATTGTCGCCATTGTGGTGACATCCGTGTTGAATCACGCTCGAAGTTTTTTGGGACGCGAAGTAGCGACTAAATGAGCTACGCAACAGTCATACAACTCAAGGATGGTGACTGGGGTTCTTTTATGGCTTGAAGCTTCCTACTTCGTTCGTACCTCTCTTGTGTTGGAAAGCGTCCTTCAGTCCTACGAATGGAATCCATCCACAAGTCCACTCAGTCAATGTCTCCAAGCACGCCTGGCACACGCATAGTGTAGTGTAAGTGACTTCGCCCCGATATGAATCGCTTCCCTCTTCCTGTTGTCTTGCCCAACCACGCCTCACTCAAAATCCGACATCCGTTCTTACACCATCATGTAGAGAGTCTCGAAGATGGCTCTACACGTGCCAATGACCACTGTCGATCGCCCTCACCCCAATTGACACTTTTTATTGCAGTTGTGGTGGTGACCTCCGAATCGTTGATAGAGCAAATCGCTAGCAGCGACGGAACGAGCTACGCAGCCGTCGGGGCACTCGAGGATGATGACAGCCGGCGTTATGGCTTCGCTCGTGTTTGCCAATGCCTATCATATCAACCCTCATTTTGCAAAAGTTGCTCCGGCCCAACGATCGATCGGATCGCTGTTTATCAGAGCCCGACGCCTCTAGCATACATCCCTACATTGAGCGGCCGCGAGGACACTGGTATTCCCCATCGAACATAACCAGTGAGAGTATATAATTAGCTGTGCAATTCCAGGACCCGCTCAATCATCTGCCCCAACGATGCAACCTTGGTGATCACATGATACTAGAATCTCTCGCTCCAGAGGCATTTGCTGTATTGACCTCCAACGCAGGGGAAACGCAACGTTTAGGTGAGTGGTTCGCGATCGACTTATACCCGGGATAGCAATTCCGTTGGGATGCATGTGCTGTCTCTGAGGGTGCAAGCGAAATGGGGAAAGATGGTGTCGATGTCCGCGTTTTGAAGGGGACTGGTACCCGAGACATGATCGTCGAGAGGTGTCTAGCAGGTATCGCAAGTATACATACCTTGCCTTCAAGAGGACGCTGAAACACCCCGGAAAACTTGCCGAAACAACACTCCTGCCTTACACGATTGCAATCTTGAAGACTCACCAGAGACCGTCAGGTGGTTCTGGTGAACCTGGATAGTGACGTCCTCGGATTCCATGCCGGGCCGCCCGAAAGTGGCTCACTGGCTGTGACCGTTGGACTCATGGATCTCCATCCTGGAAGAAAGAGCATTGAATATCGAACAATGGTAGCTGGTTAGTATGGAAGATGGTGTATCCTTCGTGTTGAGGTGTACTCGACTTCAGTAAGGCCGGGAAGAAGCAGCGAGTGCGTCGTCAATAGCCTGACGTCACGGTCGATGGGATTCGGTGAATGTAGCAGAATCGCATCAAATGGCATTGATGGAATCACTTTGATCGACCGTCCCTTGCGCTGACATTCTCGAATGGCAGGTCCCCTGTGCCCCGACTGTGGTGATTAACTTTTCCGTCTTCGTCACAACACGATTGATCGATCCCGTGTAACAAATCTCCGGTTCTACGATGAAAATTGACAAGTGTCAGCCATGTCGTGCGCAATACGCCTATCAAGCATTGCCCCCATCTCGCTGGTCATTCCGGCTGAAGAGTGCGGAAGGGTGCTGGTCACTTCTCGTGGAATGATCTGCCTAGATCCCCATCACCCGACACTGCCGCTCATCCCCCGACATCCGACATCACTTGCTTCTGATTGGCACTTCCACGGTGATAGCATCAATGATTGGTCCACGTGCAAAAGTACTATCCCACAGCTCGGCATGACGATTTGAGGACATGGCAATTGCGGCGATGATTATGTATTGGGCGATCTGTCGCTCATCGTACAGAGTCAATGCAAACAGACTGCTTGAAATCTTATCATTCCAGACATTGGGTACTCTGCCGTATTCTGCCAAGTGGGAAAAACAGGAAGAGCGAAGCGGCCATTCTTCATATCATCTCCGCATCCGTGAACAAGAATCATTTACGAGAGATTGCACCTTCGTGGCATCAGCAATATCAAGCTTCCGCTGAATGGTCCCCGCTGTCAGGGAGTTATACGACTGCAAGCGTCGCATCATTGCTAGGGGGAAAGTTCCCTTACCCTCGAGCCAGAACAGGTAACATCACTTTACCTGATGCAGTTATGAGAGATCAATCGATCAACGTTCATCTGATCAACCGACGGGACAATAGCAGCAGAGATAGCGGGTTGATGAAAACAATTATCAGGCCATTGATTGCGAAAGAATTTACCTCGTCGCCACAGCGCTTCCGCCTGGATGATGTCGATGAGTTGCGACTCGGCCGAGCGAGCCGTGCAGTGGCATCCGCGTCTCCGCTGGTGCCGAATTTCTTTATTTTTCAGACCATATGTAGCAACTGACTAGTCGAGTTCTACATAAACACTATAGCAGCACCCAGAAGGGTGCCGGTCCGAGGGAAAGTGCTCTTACGCACGCTCCGTGGTGTATGGGTGGGTGCTGGATTTCTGTCGGACTTTGAGACAGTTTTTCTGGCGACGCTGAGCACTCAAGGCGTACGAACATAGGAAAATTCAAAAGCAATTCCCCATCTTCGTGTAGTACTATTTTTTTATTGTCCTTCGTACTGTATTTTCAATACAATACTTCTCCTACTTCTCCCTCTCATCAGGTTGATTTTGAATTTCTCGGTGTTGTCACGTGGGGCACGCGATACTGGGCGAACGCGCAAGTTAAAAGTTATCAGTAAAAATAATTTATACTTCACTTGATCGGAATGAGGGTTACGTAATGGCATTTCAAACCTGCCGGAAAGTTGCAAAATATAAGAGGGGTTTCTAACTCTACCTACGACCATCTCGCGAGGGGCGATGATCCTTTCTCTCCTGCACGTCCTATCCCATGGCTCACCCAAAAGCACAGAAGAACCAGTCGGGTCACCCGAATTCTGGGGTAAAATCGCCATCAGTGCCGTCCTCGTCCTCGCCGGTGGCGTGTTTGCTGGGTTCGCATGTCCTCTTACAGCTGATACCCTCTAACCTCGTGTCAGCCTTACTCTCGGACTTATGGGTCTTGACGAACTCCACCTTCGAGTCCTCGCCACCTCCTCGGAAGACGTGGTCGAAAAGAAAAACGCACAAAAAGGTGCATTCGCTTCATTTCTCTCGTCTGTCTGTCCCTCATCCTCCCAGTCTTGAGTCTCATGCACAAAGGCCGCCATTGGGTCCTCGTCGTCAGCACTCTCGCATCTCTCTTTCTTGCCCTCTTTGTTCACACTTCCTAATAGGTCCTCCTCCTAGCCAACGTCGTCCGTACACGTTTCGCTTGTCATCCCTCCCTTCCTCACGCCTAGCCTCCCCAGATCATCAACGAGAGTTTACCCATCTTCTTGGACGGTGCTGTAAGCATCA
>JBBPQU010000857.1:0-13708 GCA_038092655.1 Boletus sensibilis
GCGATCAGACTCTGGAACGACAAAGGCGGCCCATGAGCCTGTCGACGGTTCTCGCCCGTTGGCATATCCTACACCACCTGGTCTTCCCCCTCGCCGACCCGAATTGAGGTGCAGTGATTCTGATTCGGCACTGCTCCCTCACGGTTCGGTCTCGTCATCCTTGGCTCTCGGATCACAGCCTCTAAGGGCTTCAGAGTACCCAAAAGCTGTGCCGCCCATAGGGGCGGAACGGAGCCGGGTTGTATCCATCACGCCACTCAAGTCACACATTCGGAACTCTCCGGTGACAAGAACAGTCGTTCCTTCTAAATCTCCTTGGTGTTCCTCACCGCTTTCACCTAGACTAGAGGCAAAATGCACAGATAAAGCTTACTTATTGAACACTACATCGCTGGAAAAGGTGCAGGCGGCCGCCAGCTATGCCAGTATGTCAAAGGAAGATCTCGAGCGTCTCCTGCGTCACGCAGTTCGGAACAAGTATGCTCCAAAGATCATATCTCCATTGAGCCCGCTTCGTACCATGACTCCGGCATTCGATCTGTCCGCTGATCCGGCATACCAACTACGCATGCCGTCTCAATCGAACAATCCGTCACCCCGGTATTCCCAGTGTCCGCCGAGGCGAGCACGAACGTATGTGCCTTCCCCCTTTCCCTACCTGGGGCTGTTGTAGCACCGCTGGATCTCATCATGCGGCTTTTCCCGTCTTCTTTCCAGGGTTTGTGACGGATATCAGGCGTTCAACTGGGATACCACCTGCATGCATTGTCAGGAGTGTAAACGGGACACCGTTGGCAAAAGGCTACTGGCGTTCCGCTACCGCCAACATCAGACCCATCACGTTCAACGCAACAAGCTCCACGCGTATCCTCCCCGCGGAGCGACCACGTCTGTCGTGGACGACGATCGTATCGTCCTTGCCAACCGTATTCGAGAGGTGTTTGCGTATGAAATGGATGAAGAGGAGAAGAGTCTGTGGGAGGAGGTTGCTGCGGTCACCGGTGCAGGATCCCTGCCGTTTTCTCGCGTGGGTGCGCCGTGCGCTGCTGCCACCCACCGTCGAGCCGTGGATGACGGGAGCGACGACGGGGCTCATGATGACTACCTGGAGATTCCGGACGAAGGCTTGCTCGCCAACGAGTCTGCGACCCTTTTTCGCGAAGTGAGCGTTTATTGAATGAGGGAGGGTAGCAATATTTTTTCAACCTGGAACACAATTGTATCGATATTCGACTCTATACTCCCATCGTGGGCGTTTCTTCTTTCTTTTTCGCTTTTCCGCTTTTTTTGCAGACTATTTTATGCTTTCATATCATTGGGAATAAATGAATTGCAATGTAGTACATAAGATCCACCGATGCCTTTTGCCTTTTCAACTGTTACCTACCTAAATACAATGGACGCATAGTGACATACATATACTAGTACAACGGACAAACCAATCTCACAACTCGTCGACATGCCATTTCCACGTTGCCATCGCCTGAAGGCCCGATCCCATTCCCCGAATAAGTATCAAAAGCACAAGCACAAACCCCCGTTGCCTTGCCAGCTCAAAAGAAATTATACTCCCGCCCAAGAGGCACACTCCTCGCAGGCTCAATATCCGCCAACACCCCGTCCGCGCGTACCTCGTAACTCTCCGGATCGACGACCATCGTCGGCAACGCGTCGTTCCACTTCATGTCCCGTTTCGTCAGGCGGCGGCATCCGACGACGGGTTCGGTACGCTTGGCGAGGTGGTAAGATGCGATAGCACCGTTTTGGATGGATGCCTGCGAGACAAATGCGATCGAGTTCAGGGCGGCGGCTGCAGGGAAGGAGCCCCACATCGGGCGACCGTAGGATGGTTGTACAGTCGGTATAGACCCGTTCGCGTCACCCATCTGTCCACGCGCGCAATGTGGAGGGGGAGGTTGGGGAGAAGGGGAGAAGGGGAGAAACGTCAGTCGAAAACAGTCCACAGAGATCGGGTGTCGAAGCGAGACCAAGGAAAATGCAGGAACGTACCTGGGCCCACGCGATCACGCCCGACTTGAGCACCATCTCCGGTTTCGCGCCAAAGTTCTCGGGTTTCCAAAGGACGAGGTCGGCGAGTTTGCCCACTTCGATCGACCCGACGTGTGCGTCGATGCCATGCGTGATCGCACTACAGCCAGTTCAGGACACCATGATCAGGAAACGCCCCGTGCACAAACGACGACACTGCTGCACTTGAGACACGTACGTATTGATGGTGTATTTCGCGACATAGCGCTTCACGCGACCATTGTCACATTCGTCGGTATCTCCGAGTTCGGTGAGAGGACCCCGCAACGACCTGAGCTTGCTCGCAGTTCTCCACGACCTCGCCACGACCTCGCCAACCCGTCCCATCGCCTGTGAGTCAGAACTTATCATAGAAATCGCGCCCGTGTCGTGGAGGACGTCCTCGGCGGCGACCGTCTCTGCCCGGATCCGAGATTCTGCAAAGCGGAGATCTTCGACGATAGATTTGTCGAGGTGATGACAGACCATGAGCATCTTTTGACGAAGTGGTCAGCACATCGTTCGCGACACGGTTGTGAGTTATCTCAGCTCACGTCGAGATGCTCGTCGAGGGTATTTGAAGCGTAAGGACGAGTAGGATTCGTGGACGATGGAAGAACATTGGCAAGTCCGCAGACGACGATGATGTCAGGAGCATGTCCGCCACCTAATGAAAGCATCAGCTCAGCAAAATGCATGGTATCTGAACACACGCACCAGCTCCCTCGGTATGGTACGTATGGATTGTACGGCCACCAAAGGCCTCGATCGTGCCTAGAGAAGGTGAGTACCACAGTGAATCACTTGTTTGGAACAGACATACTCTCAACGAAACCACTCTCGTTCAGAGTGTCAGTGTGAATGTTGACCTGGACGTCATATTCATCTCCGACATCTAGACAGTTAGAAATAGCAGCCGGTGTGGAGCCCCAATCCTCATGGAGTTTAAGCCCTGCGGCACCTGCTTTGATGACCTCCTCAAGTGCTGGACGACCAGAATCATTCCCCTTTCCTGTGAACGCAAAATTCATGGGGAGACCATCCGTCGCGGCCAACATAGCCTTGATATAAAAGGGGCTAGGTGTACATGTGGTCGCATTCGTACCGGCGCTAGGACCGGTACCACCTCCGATCATCGTCGTCGTACCGACAGCGAGAGCTTCAGTTACTTGCTGTGGAGAGATGTAATGAACGTGCGCATCAATGGCCCCGGCAGTGACAATCAATTTCTCCCCGGCGATGACCTCTGTTGACGAGCCGATGATCAGATTTGGGTCGACCGAGTCCATCACGTCGGGGTTTCCGGCTTTCCCAATGCCTACGATGATGCCACGTTTGACACCGATATCCGCCTACGATCCTGTCAGGGAGCAGTTAAACCCACGGAACGCCGCGTTACCTTGTATACACCGGTCCAGTCGACAATCACAGCATTTGTGATGACGAGGTCGAGCGCCTCATCAGAGCTCCGCCCAGACGCTTGGCCCATACCATCTCGAATGGTCTTGCCTGGGTCCAAAATGAAGCAACTTCGTGAAACTATCAACGCTGTGACTTACCACCACCAAATTTGACTTCGTCGCCATATACAGCCTACGCGGACTCAATACGGTTACACGGACCAGGACCATGATCTGGCTCACCGAGTCCCGTTCGATCTGGATCCAAAGACTCGTGTCCCCGAGACGAATGCGATCCCCAACTGTGGGACCATACATAGATATGTACTCCTCGCGACTTATATCCTTCTCTTTAAACCATGGGAGGGCATCTGGCTGATGAAGATGTCCAAAGCCTCGGAAGATGTCCTCGGAGATGCCTGCTGCCAACTTGGACGCAACGAAATCGGTGAGCCCATTGCCTCCTTTGACCACTTTGTTCCCTCCAATAGAACAGAGAACGACGGTCTTTATATCGCCAGGCTCAAACCGCACAGCCGTTCCAGCGGGTATATCGAGGCGTTTCCTAATCGCTTTTCCCCGATCGAACACCAGTGCCTTATTGGTCTCGGCAAAGTGGTAGTGTGAGCCGACCTGTGTTGATAAGCATCTCTCAGTGGGACATGTTGACTTGTTGGTTTACCTGGATGGGACGGTCACCGTTGTTAGTGACTCTGATCTTGAATCTGTCGCGACCGCGGTTGATCACGATGCGATCTTTCTTTGCAATGATTGCACCTGGGAGACTCCCGCGATGGTTCAGCGTGGGATCTGGTGCTGGGAACGCGTCGATAGGGGGTACGGGTAGGAACGATCCATAAAGCGCGGCTTCGAGGTCGCCGTCATCAGTGCAGATAGGATCATGTACGGTCACTAGGAAAACACTGAAATGCCACGGTTCACGGTGTGGTCAGCTCATGATCAAACCATATCGCTACACACTGACCCGTCCGCAAGGGTCCCTTCCACTTGGATATCATGTAATCTTGGAGCAACCCCAGGGAGGACGTGCCTGCGGCCCAACAAGGTCTTACCATACTGCATTAATTCGGCAACGGAATGTTGACCATCGCGAATACGTTCTTGGAGTTGCGAAGCGATGAGTGCGGTGGCTTCGTTGATGTTCAGCTGCAAACCCCGTGCGAGTCGCTTCTGGGCTAGAGTGCCTGCCTTTGTCAAACCAGGTATTATGATGTACTCAGCGAGCTTCTACTCGATAAATAGAAGTACCTGGTGGAGCAAGAGCTTGTCATGCTCCCTCGGTAAGATATACATCCGTGTGGGGTAAACTCAATGTTGCGTTTTGAGTAAAAGCGGTCGAAGCCGGGTGAATGCTTCTTCTCGCCTCCACGATAAGGGACGATAAGTCAAGCGAGGTCAAACCCTTCTTTGTTTGGGTCATGTGACAACCTCTTTATGGGAATGACAAAAAAAAAGTAAGCCTTTTTTGTTTGTTTCTCTCCAATCTCTGATGGTGGCGACCTCGACCCGAACGAACGCAAATTTTATCCGCCCATCGACGTTGTGGAATTTCGTGATCTTGCGCGCATCACCCACGTGCGGTACACGCGCTTTCTGTCTCCACCCAACTTTGAGGACACAAAGTAACGAATGGAGGATTGTGTAATAACTCGTGGCTCGGGAAGCTGTGTTCATTTGAACTTGAACAACCTCATTGACCAACATGACTTGGCAACAGGTGGTTCAATGATTGCCTATTTCGCTGCTTTGGCTTTACTGTGGTGTCGTCATCTTTTCCATAATGTGGGAGGCACGGTCGGGACTGGGGTAAGTTAAAGTTTACTGGCTTCTGATTCAGAGTGGGTGGTCTCCTGTCGTTCCATTCTTCCCAACAAGACAATTGTCATTTCGGATAGGAACGCCACAGTTCTGGTCACCAAATGGATTCGCTTGACCCCGTCATGATGCTATTGGATGAACAACACCCAAAGTCTATTGGTTCGTTTCATTTCATATCCCAGTCATTGGCGAGTCATTTCAACGTCTGCCGC
Source organism: Boletus sensibilis (assembly GCA_038092655.1). Taxonomy (NCBI): domain Eukaryota; kingdom Fungi; phylum Basidiomycota; class Agaricomycetes; order Boletales; family Boletaceae; genus Boletus; species Boletus sensibilis. The sequence goes on from JBBPQU010000857.1 coordinate 5,480, forward strand.
AGCATTCGAGGCCCCGCAGATGCCGGACAGCTGTGAGACAGTGTGGGAACGAATCTCCTTCCCGAGACTGATCGCTTTGATTAGTCATCATTTCCCCGATCACATCTGCTCCGCCTTTGTCCCAGGTAGGCACCGCTTTTGTTCGGCCACAGGATATCAAGTCCCTTTGTCGTCCTTCGGGTCTCACTCTCTTTCCACACTACTTATGCCTTCTTGTCCTGTCGTCCCTCCTCTCCCATCTTCTTCTCCAAACCCACGCAAGCGCACCACGTCCTTCTTCGAGCCTCTACCCCGAAAGACGTCCCGCACGATGCTACGTCGTACCGAATCATTCCTTTCCTTGTCTGACTATAACGACGAGAGCCACTCGGAAGGTGGCTCATTCCTCCATATGACATCCACACCATCACCCTCGCCCCGCGTCGCTCCTCTAAGTCGCGCTCGCTTCCACTACGCAGAGCAACGAGAAACCACGAAACTCGGTCGTAAGCGAGCCGAATTCACCATTGCCCCAGCCCCGTCACCCTCCGGAACATCCATCCCCAAACGTGGCACACGTGTGGTACCCAAACCACAGTGCCAACCCACGGTACCCCACGTTCGTACCACATCGCCCCTCACTCCGACGCGGAAATTGCTACCGCCACGAGCGAGTTTTCCACGTTCAAAACCGGAGCCGGATCTATACCGCATGGCGCTCAAGGGAAGGATGCGTAGCTCACCCGAGGGGGAAAAGATTCTCCGCATGGGTCCGCGCCTCGCGATCGCGATCCTATCGGCGACGAGGGAGTTGGAGCGAATCGTCTCCGCGCACGAAGATGACGATGTGATGATGAGCGACGAGACGGAGCCCACCACAAGATCCGCGAGATGGGGTCTAGGGCGAGACATGGTCGCAGTTTCGTGCGGGGCCTAACATGTACATGCTTTACATGCCTGGCAAGGAGCACATCCTCCATCCTATTCACGCACCACGTTTGACGACGACGCCGACAATGGCATACGTATATTTATACGAAGGCACGGGTGTTGTTTGCACGCATTTCATTGTATCTCTCACATACCCAGGGCCTCCTCACATCCCCGGGGTTTATTTTTTCCGCGCACATGCTTCGACTTTCTCGTGTCTCATTGATTTCGTTTCCCCTTTGGGTATAACAGAATTGTGGACGTTGTACACCGCGCCGCTGTCTCAAGACTTTTTTGTTTCTGTTTCCTTTGTCTCATAATATTTAATTCTCGCATCTGTATCATTGTCACGCTTGCACACTTGCCACCACACGCACGACCATACCCTCGCTCACACGTTCCTTTGAAGCACGTTCTCACCATCATTCATCGATCATGTTACATACCTACGCCGCCTCACACCGCTCCTTTCGACCTTCGTTCGCTTTATCATCATTTGAGATTATCACGATCACGCTTTGACTCGGTATACCACCGGGCTCTTTTCATATCTCATACCCCTGTACGCTTGCTGTACACGACCGGAGTCGGTTACCAATGAAACCCATCGTTTGTTCTCGTCGCTTGCCGTGATATATTGGTACATTCTGGTCTCCTACCAGTGGTCATGATCGTGATTTTGATTTTTAATCAGGGGCAGTGGCATGCTGTACGTGCCCCGGGGCCAACCCGAACAAAGCTGGTACCGTTATAGTAGGAGCCTCAGAGCAAAAAGATCAAATTGGCGGTGAACGCGTCATTCATGTACGACAGTATGGAAGTTGGTGACTTTTTGAAAGCGAAGCGCATTGCATAGCCCCGTGCGAGACGAAAACGGACATGGCAGGCAAACGCAGTGCTGTAAGCTGCGGTGCCTTCCGACAGGGCGATTGAAACTTGGAAATTAACATTTTGCTCCTTCACGCCGCCGAGACGACTTTTGTTTTGAGGCACTCGTTTGAAAGTGACACTGACAACAATATTGTGATCGAGACATGATCAGGGACGAAAACACATGGCTTCGGGAATGTCAGATGAAGAATTACACTCCGAGATGAGTCTCGACTCGGAGTTCGGCGCGGTTTCGGGGATGACAATCTCTTTGAATTTGAAGGCCGGACGACCTTGTTTGTGTGACCTCGAAAGGGGTAAAAGGCGGGTGCTAAAACACCTCACCGAGTGGATTTGTTCCTGTGGCAACAATGCTTTGTTTCGTTCCATCCTACAAGATAACCTCTAAATCGTGCCACAGCACATTAATCTGCGATGCGTCCGTCGGTTGCCAACCATGCCGTATCACCCCCCATGTCTACCTCGTCACGAAGCAGCGCTTAACTTGGAAAACAGGATCATCAGGGCAAAAGCCCATCGTTCAAACTGCTCCTTGGAGACGAACAACAGCGCTTGTGAGAGCACCGCTTTGATAATCTGGGCCGACATCCCCTGTGGGTGGAAGCGTGAGCAACAAGGTTTGAGAATATGAGGTTGATCCTGCAGGATCGAGAGCGTTACCTGATACCAGCCGACAAAACCCTCCGTCTTGAGTACGCGGATCAGGAGTCCGAGTGCCCCGGACTGTTTCGCTTTCGCAGGCGGTCGCGAGGAGTGGGGGAGCACGTTTTCTTCTGCCGTGTCATGCTCAGACGTGCGCGCTTGAATACGCACTTTGGCCATGATGTAAGGATACGTAACCTGTCCTGGTTTCAACTCGAGGTCACGGACCGAAGTGGAGGGACTCACAACGGTAGCGAGCATCTTACTGAACGCGCCGAGCAAGAAGGACATTCCCGGGGTGAGCTTGTCAGCTGTCCCGGCGGCGGCCCTCGCGAGGAGGAGGATACTCTTCAGCCGCTCGTACACGCCATAGGTGATCGCAGGATTCACAGTAAGTACCATGCCTGGTTTGATACCTAACCACAAGCCCGTCACGCCTTCCTCACGGATGATCTCTCGCCCAACGCCAAAGAACGAATCGTCGTCATTGTCGGCACGGGGGTTGGAGTTTTCGCCGGGCCCCTGAGCGTGTGACGAATGGCCAACTTGTTGTCGGGTTGCAATGACGGAGACGGGGATGGTGAAGATTTGAGAGAGGGCGCCTGCTGCGGCACCGAGGGACAATTCTGCAGCGGTGGATAGTACGGGTGATTTAGAACCGGCGGGGGCTCTCGCGGTGAGACGTTTGATGTAAGAGGTGCGGAGGAAAGAGTAGAAGAAAAAGTACGCGTATTCTACGGACGGGTGGGTCAAGAATCAGGCTGGGGTCGGATAGATAGTAGGAGGAGACGCACGCATGGAGAAGGTGTTGAGCATCGTCGCTGCGAATCCACGGTACCACCCCAAGATACCTTCGTGCTTGAAGATGTCCAGCAAGACGGACAACATCGTCAGTTCATCCTTGCGTTTCCCCTTGGCAGTCGATGACGTGGCTTGTATCCGTGTTTTTGCGCTGCGGAGACGAGATCAGTTTTGTCTGGTGTCGAGTCTACGATACCTCCACATACACATCCAGCGGATATACTATGCTATGACATCGGGCATATCAGTATCCTGTGAGAGCATCCGGGGCATGTCGAATACTCACGCGTTGCTGAAGCAGGCGCCAAGAGCGCCAGCCAAGGCTGCTCCGAACGGCGTCAGCTGCTGAGAAGGTGTGGCAGGCTTGGACTGGACGGACATGGTGGTGTGCACTAAGCTCCAGAGTGCGATCACAGAGCGGTCGTAGGTCTCTCCGGAGCCGGTTCAACCGGATCTGGCTTGAAACACACCAATATTCACATGACTGTGAGTGGTTCCGACATCCAAATGGGGAAGGCAGAGACTTGGGATCCTAACATGTACAAACACGGTCTCTAATCTGTATCGCATCGACAGTCATAACGAATACAAAACTTGCATTTTCAATCCGATCACGCCACCACCACGTCCATCCCACCCCGGTATCTCTGCACGACACACCGGACATCTATATCACGGGGGGATAAGTCAAGCGATATGGGGCAGATCAATGAGAAATCGAACGACGTCAGAGCGATACACTCACCTAGCTGCAGGTGCCCTGTCCATCGCAAAGACCATATTTCTTCTTATGGTCGACTTGACCGCTGTAAAGAGGCACTGGCCACAGCATATATGTCCACACGGAGTGAGGGTTGCGTTAGTCGGATGGGAGAAACAGATGGGACAGGTATATGCAGAGAGGGGCTCTGGCGTTGAAACTGTGGGTGTGGCAAACGCAATGGAGCTCGAGGGAGGTAGTGGGGGAGGGGAATCTGGCCGGTCGTGGATGGGAACGGCGTCGCTGGATGATGCGGCGACGGGTTGGTCGACGAGAACGGGACTCCGAGATATTTGAGGGGATTCCTCGCCTGTTGGGTGAGGTTTGTTGTCGACAACTACGTCTGGGGGTATCTCCCACGTCGAGATGTGGGTGAAGAGGCTGCCTGGCTGCCTGGCATCTGCAGGAATTGGTGAGGGTGGCTGTTGCGCTTCCGACTGAGACTGGTCATCGTCGACGCCTGGATCCGCTGCGACGTATTCGACATCGGAACCAACGTCTTCCCGCCTTCGCTTCTGTCTCCGACGATCAGAGTCATTTGGGACATTGCTGGCGCCTTCAAGCGCAGGCGACGCGGTGCGATGATGGCGTGGATTGCGGGCAGTCAAGGGCACAGGGAGTGAATGTCGTGCAGGCGGGGATGTCGTGAGGTCAATCGCATCTTGTGCGGTGCTCATCGTGGCCGACGACGAGGAGATTGTCGCTGAATATTGCGTAATAAACGACTGTAGGGTCTCTGGGGTCTCCGATTAAGGTGACACGTTGCCAGAGGATTAGAAAGTCCAACACACAGAGTCCGAGCTGGCTACCTTCTCACTGGGTCTCTTTTTTCAGCAATGTCTTCGGCACCGGTCAGGGAGAAATCTCTGCTCGACAAGCTCGACGCCGCAGTCCCCGGCCTCGCACGCTTTGATGCGTTCCCAAAGCTCCCTTCGACATACAAGGCTCGCTCCGAATCTCGTGGTTTCCTCACTCTTTTCGTCGTTCTTCTTGCTTTTCTCCTTGTGTTGAATGATCTCGCAGAATATGTCTGGGGCTGGCCCGACTATGAGTTCAGCGTCGATACCAAGGCGGGGAGTTATATGAACATCAACGTGGACATGGTCGTGAACACCCCCTGCTCGTGTATGTACCCCAGCGAGCACATTTTACTGCTGGTATTCAACCCTGTACGACATAGACCTCACTGTGGATTTGCGTGACATGGTTGGCGATCGTCTGTTCCTCAGCAAAGGGTTCCGCCGCGACGGAGTGCGTCCTTGGTTTTCGTCTGTTTCGCCATGTCTCATCAGCCCACATAGACTGTATTCGATATTGGACAAGCTACCACTCTAAAGTGCGTCCTATCCTCATTGCACGAGCAGCCTCATGTGACGCTTTCATTCATAGAGAGCACGCCAAGGCTCTCTCGGCTCGTCAGGCCGTTGCGCAGTCGAGAAAGTCCCGTGGATTTTTCACGTTCTTCAAACGTGCCCAACCTGACTACCGTCCGACATATAATCACAAAGCAGACGGCGATGCGTGTCGAATCTATGGTACCCTTGGTGTCAAGAAGGTTACTGGTGAGTATGCGCCGTCGTGTTGGTATGACGTTTTGAATCGATTCCTTTGCCAGCCAATTTGCATGTCACTACGCTCGGCCACGGATACTCGAGTTCTGTTCACGTGCCCCACGATAGTGTGTCTTTTTTTAGTGACATCACTCACTCACTTTAACTGTGCTGTCGTAGAAATGAATCTCTCCCATGTCATCACCGAGTTTTCGTTTGGGCCGTATTTCCCTGACATTGCACAGCCACTCGATTACTCGTTTGAACTTGCCAAAGAACGCAAGTGTTCTCCATATTTACTTCTCCGTGCGGGTGACTTACCTTCTTGCCTACTGACAGCGTTTATGGCGTACCAATACTACCTTCATGTGGTCCCTACTACCTACGTTGCGCCCCGTTCCCGGCCTCTCCACACGAACCAATACAGCGTCACGCACTACATTCGCAAACTAAATGACCACGAAGGTACCCCTGGCATTTTCTTCAAGTTCGACCTGGATCCGATGGTTATCTCGATCCACCAACGCACAACTTCTTTAGTTCAGCTATTAATTAGGTACGTACGTGTTACCCTTCCAACAATGGGCCCTAAATTATTGCATCAGGTGTGTCGGTGTCATCGGTGGTGTATTCACCTGCACTTCGTATTTCCTCCGCGTCACGGTCCGTGCCATCGAAGCAGTCTCTGGCGCAGACTCGACCCCAGGGATCGTCGCCGCTGAATCGACGGGTGTCAAACGCAAATGGGCGGGTGGACACCTCCGCGCACGCTCTAGTGCAAACACCGGACGCGTCGTGCGACAGGGTAGCGGATGGGTCGTCGAGGGTGCGGGAACGCCGTACTCGGCGACGCCTGGCACAGGTGGGCTTGGCCCCACGAGTCCATACCCGTACACGCCTTTCTCTTCGTCAACCCTCGCACCGCCCCCACCTCCTTCTGTATCTACAGCTTCGACAACGTTTGGTCCTGGTTCGGTGCCCTCGACGCCGGGGGTTGGGCTAGGGCTCGGTGCGCCAACATTTACGCACTCTCGAACACCGAGTATGATGGGTGGACATTCGCGGACGCCAAGCATGGTGGGTGGACACACGAGAACGCCGAGTATGATGAGGAATGTGAGCGGGGATGGTGCCGGCGCAGGTTCTGGACCTGCAAACGTACCGTTGCCGGTGTCGCCGTTCCCGGGGTCAGTGCCTGCTACACCGATGGTCCCTCCGCCACCACCCAAGTCTGCAAGAAAGGATGATTGAGGTCAGAGCTGAGGAAATGAGTGGGTGGGTTGGCTCGTAGTGTAGAGTTGCCTGTCAAGGATTTGGAGACCGCTGTGGTATCGTGACCGAATAGGTCTTGTAAATTTGAACCCTCTCAGTGGTTTGTGTTTTGTCCGGGGTCGAGAGATGACGTGGGCAGGATATCCTATCTCAGATTTTTGTGTACTGCAGTCCTTGGCACTAGTGCTCATTGCGATGGGCATCAAGTTGTCATTTGCCACCTTCACCGACGCGATGGCATCCCACAACGCTGTCCTTCCGAATGCCCTTCACACACCAGGGATCAAAAAACTCAGGAACAAGCGAGTCGTGCTTGCATCTGCCAGCCCGCGACGGAGTGAGATTCTTCGAACGCTCGTAAGTGTGCCCACGTCGCAAACATTGTCATCTCGTCTATCGTCGACTGCCCTAATCATTCACATCATCCGATCTAAACACAAACACACGTTCTTCATTCCGCCAGGGTCTCACACCGGAGATTGCGCCTTCGACGTTCGCCGAGAACTTGCCCCTGTCTTCGTTTGAGCGCATCCATGAATATCCCGTCGCTACTGCGATGCACAAGGCAGTGGAGGTGTACGAGAGGCTCGTGGTGCGTATATTCGTCGTCGGATGATGATGAGATGAGAGAGGTGACGTCTGCCCCGTCGTACGGTGTTGCGATAGACCGAGAACCCGGACGACCCTCCTGATCTCGTTATCGGCGGTGAGTAGGGTTTCTCTTTGTCTCTTTGTAGGAGTTCGGGGACGTCACACGTTGTACAGCGGATACGGTCGTTTTCACGCACGCGCTGCCATCGACGACGCTCGAAATGGAGCTGGGCACGAGACAGGAGCTACTGGAGAAGCCGCTCTCGAAAGCGGATCATTTGCGTATGTTGCAAGATCTCAATGGGAACGTGTGTGAGGTCGTGACGGGCGTGTCGCTGGGTGAGCATTGGTTTACATTCGAGGACGTGAGTCCGTGGATCGAACGTTGCTTGATTTCTAGTTTACCCTGTTCTCACCGCGCCGGGGTATGCGACGAGGTGAGAACGACCCTCGGTCTATTGTTGCGATCGAGGTTTGTTCACCGTCCATCGACCGTGTGGAATAGGGAGATGGATGAACGGACGCTAGTCTACTTTGCAGACAACCCTCGGCACATCCTTCAAGCATACGTCGAGAACGGCGAAGGGATTGATAGGGCAGGTGGTTTTGCGGTGCAGGTACGCTCTGATTCCATTCTGCCGCGCCCATATAAATATACATCTATTATTCACCTCCCGCTTGTGCTGAACGTTCACACAATACAGGGTCTCGGCAGCATTCTCATTCGCAAGATCGATGGGGATTATAACAACGTCGTTGGATTCCCTGGAGCGTCGTTCTTCCAACTCATAGATAAACTGGCAGAGGAAGAAG